>APFE031714500.1:79426-231047 GCA_000404065.3 Pinus taeda
TGGCCGAATCTTCGACAGGATGTCGGGAAGTACATCAGGTCATGCACTGCCTGCGCCATTGCCAAACCGACGATCAAGAAGCAAGGCCTCTATACCCCGCTGCCTACCCCTAATCAGCCTTGGGAATCCATCTCCATGGATTACATGTCAGGCCTTCCTTCCACTAAGGATGGAAATGACTGTGTTTTTGTGGTCGTCGACAGGTTCTCAAAGATGGCCATTATGGCGGCTTGCAAGAAGAATATCACAGCAGAAGCCACTGCTAAACTCTTCTTTGAACGAGTGTGGGTGCACTTTGGGATCCCACAGTCTATCATCTCAGATCGAGATAGTCGGTTCCTTAGTGCATTTTGGTCTAGTCTCTGGTCAATGCTGGACACCAAACTCACTAAGTCCACAGCCTTCCATCCTCAAACTGATGGCCGAACAGAGGTTGTCAATAGGATGATTGTTCACATTCTGCGCATGTATAACTCAAAGAATCCATGCACATGGGACGAGAGCCTCCCCTATGTTCGACACAGCTACAACCGAGCTCTTCACAGCTCGACTGGCCATAGCCCTTTTCAGGTGGGCTTGCGATTGCAGCCACTATGCCCCATTGATGTGGCCATGCCATTTGCAGCTACTCACACAGATTCAGCTCATGTCCAATCCGAAACAAATAAGGAAACCAGCTTCATTGAGCACATCCAACAGATTCGCCAGTAGGTCCATGACATTCTGGAGAAATCAAATGCCAAGTACAAGTAGCGACATGATCAACATCGGGTGCCACACAAGTTTCAGGTGGGTGACAAAGCCTTGTTGCATTTACAAAAGGAACGCCTTACTGGAGCCTATCGGAAACTGAGACCACTGCGATATGGTCCTTACACCATTACTAAGGCTGTGGGAGACAATGCATTTGAGCTCAGCATTCCCCCGTTCCTTGGCCTGCATCCAGTATTCAATGTGGACCTCCTTCGGCCATACTTCCCACCATTGCTAGACACATCCGACATTGCAGAACAACTCACACCCATAGAATTAAATCCAGATTGCATAGAACAAGCTGCAACTGATCGGATCATGGACACACAGATCAAGAACGCTCGCCAACAGAATATCCAACTATATCGAGTTGTCAAAGCAGGCCAATTCCTTCACTAGGGCAAGTGGCTCACCAGGGACCAAGTTCAACACAAGTTTCCTCATCTCATGGAGGAACTCAACGCAATGGGGACCATTGCTTCCTAAGGGGGGAGGAATGATCCAGGTGGATATTGGTGGCCACCTGCCAAGTCCACCTGGACCCCCACCTCAACGTTTTCAATTTCCTTAATTATAGCGCAGTTTACTATTTTTAGCAGTTTTCGGGTCTTGAACTTCTGAAGCCGTTTTGAGGCCCTAAACGACGTTTTTTTGGAAATCTCTCTCCGCGATTTTTTAGATAAAAAATCGTCTTTCCCGTCGTAGTCCTCGGAGAGATCTTTCCAACGGGCTATCATGCGCGTCAAACGGAGATCGTATGCCAAAGTTACGGCCCCGGGAAGTTGATGTACCAATTTACCCAAACAGGGCCCATAGTTTGGCGTTTCATCTTCCAGGGTTAGGTTTTGGAATGTGAAGGGTTTTCCATTGTTTCTCAACAATAAATAGGCCTTCGAGCCTCATTTGTAATACAGTTCAGAGGCATGTAGCCACCACATCTCTTCTCAGAGATAAGCTACCATCGCCCTAGCTGGTTTATTTCTTTTTCTGGTTGTAAGCATATTTCAGTATTTTCCATTAATGAAATGAAGTATTATTTCCGCTGCATCTTTGTGTATATGGTTATCTCTGTATTTTATTGCGTTCCTATTTAAATCCGGATCAAACTTTGATGGAATAAAAACATGTCTTGCTGCCTTTGTTTCAAGCAACGCCACAACTTGAGTTGCAAACAACATACTATTAGATCTATATGTTGTTTTGAGTGAAACTGAACGTTGGCTCTAAACAATCATAGAACAGAAAATATTCCTGAGGATGGGAGTCAACTGTAGTAGTTTATAGGTAAATTGTAAATGTTAATAAAAGGGATAATTTTATTAATGTTCTATGAATGACCACAAAAGTAGGTCAATGGGATTGAAGAATACAATTAGTATGAATACAATGTGGGAATACAAGTGCATCTCCTAGAAATGTCGAAAATTATACAAAGAAGGAAACCTACATAAGTACAACATCAGAACATATGTATAAAACCGGAATACAAGTGCATCTCCTAGAAATGTCGAAAATTATACAAAGAAGGAAACCTACATAAGTACAACATCAGAACATATGTATAAAACCGTGATGAAGTTACGGTGATACAAAACACTAAGTGAGTTTGTCCAAGGCTGGTAAAATGGACAACCCAACGCAAGAACCTGACAAGAGAGAGAGAGAGAGAGAGAGAGAGAGAGAGAGAGATCGGGTGATGAGGCCAATGATGTCAAGGTCTCATGAGTTTAATGGCCAAGGGAAAGGGGGGTGAGCTGGGCATTGGCTCGTTGTGGGAGTCTGGTAGAACCATCAGGGAACTCAATGATATGACCTTGAGGGGATGTACATGCAAGGGATGCCACTAGCATCTGAAGTTGAAAGAAGGAAATTTCAAATGGATCTCTGCTTGATCCTTTGGATTTGGGAGGTAGTCTGACGAGCAGGAGGTGCTCTACTCTGAATCCATTTGTAGATGATTTCTCTCATGCTCTAAGAACACGTGGCCTAATAAACACACTGACACCTTTGAATTGTTCTTAATAAGATTGGGTGGTCTCCCACCAAAGGGGGAGGATGAGGAGCAACCCGAGGTCTCACCATCTTGTTTTTTGGTGCACTCTAGAACTTTGCTTGTCGTTTATTGTTTCAATCTGATGAGTCAATAGGGAAGTTTGAGGTAATTGGCTTGGTCATCCCAGGTTGGGGCATGGTGTGTAGGAGTTGAGATCTGTGGCTAAAGATCTCCGTGATGAAGAGGGCTAAGCTTCTCTGGTCTTGGTATCAGAAGAAAGTAGAGAAGGGAGCCCACTGATTCTCTATAGAGGCAGTGATAGCATCCTCTAATCTCATAGTATAGAGGACATCGAAAAATAAGGTGAATCTTTGTCTCTGGCTCGTAAAGGTGGCACAACTGGCAGATCCTGTGAGGTTGTGGTATATGGTGATCTTTCTTTGTTTGGAGTTGATGGGAGCAGACCTAGAGTTGTCCCAAAGGGATCTTGAGCGAGTGCATCCAATGTTTGCATGTATACGGGTGGTGGACAATGATGCTATCTTGTAGCTCCAAAAAGTGCTCTAGGTAGAAAGAGGTAGGGAGGATGGGAGGTTGTATAATCCATACATATCCTTTCTGATAGTCTTGTTCAGTACATGTCTAGTCAGTAAGAGGTAGCATGATGCATCAAGGGAAAATCTGATCTGGGGAAGGTGCTCTGGGGAGACTGTAATCGACTGAAGAAGATGAGACGGCTCTGAGAACCAACCTCCTGTCCGGCCTGAGGGAGGATCTAAAGCAAAAGCTTCTGATGAGCAAAGTGCAAGATATCGGATGATATGCCTGAGAAGCAAGATCTGTACTCTCTCCAACTTGGTCCAGTTTGTCTGCAGCAAGTTTGGTCCCCAGATCTTTCCGCCATAGGGAATTGTGGGTTTGATAATCACCTTCATGAAATAGAGTGATCGAGATATCCTGAAACTGTCCTTGGAAGCACTGTCTCTCGATGAGGGCCAGGGAAACATTCCTTTACTGAGCCAAGGCTGGAAGGCCTGCCACAAACCAAAATGAGGACTGTACTCTCAAGTAAGTGTAAGCTGTGGTGATCTCAATCTCTGTCCTTTGGTAGTAGAAATGTAAGTCTGTAAGAGAGGCTCTTCAATGCGTTGATGATTAATGTATCTCTGAATTGTTTGGAATGGGGAAAGCATCTGTCTTTGGAATTCAAGACGAGGGCGAAAGACCATCGCTTGTTGATGTAATATAACTATTTTGCATTGAGGACACCAGGCTTACCTTTCAAATGGATCTAGGGTCAGAAACTTACTTCCCATTAATGTATAAAGTGTACGATTTTAATTTTCCATTTTCGTCATTGTACTCAAATTAACACCAATCTACACACCCTTCATATTATAATTTAGTGGTACCTCTTTGGCTACAATTTTGTTCTCTTTTGATAGGATACAGAAAATGTTCCTTAAAGAAACATGTCTAAATGTCTTCAGATGGTCCTGATTGCTATTTTACAGAAACAAGTACACTCTCTCATGTTAATAGATGCCAAAAGAATAACCCTGATCAGAGAATTAGTGACAATTCTGTAAATAGCTAAGAATCACCTATGAAGCAAACGTTATCTAATATTCAAGTTAGTCATTAGACATGCAATAAGAAGATAGTGAGCTATATGCTTTACATTCATGTAAAGAAAAGATACCTGCATGCTGCATCCATATTTCCATACTAAAGAGATATTGTCATCCAATTTCTATTACATATAGCTCTATTCATTCTTTCTGTTAGAACTATCTATCTATCTAGCTATATGTGTATGTCTTTATGCATACAAATTATGATCCATCACAAGCAAGCTTTAGGTCGAGGTCATCAATGTTTCCATGCACATTGTACATCAGATTTTTTTTTCTCTTTGGGAGTATCTTCTTAAGTGCCATTGATTGCAGTGTAATATTTTATGTAATAACCTAATCTATAATCAGTTTGGTGAAGTTTGACGAATGGATCTCATTTGAAGAATCTATTGCTATACTCTTGAAAACAGTAAGGGAATTATATATTGGGGCAGAGCATGCTTTAATAACAAAAAGAGGAAGAGTTGGGTAACAGTTCTTTTTCTTAACAATGCTGTATAAAACAGAGAATTTATGATTACACAAGACCTTTCTACCTGAGTTGCTTGTTCATTGGTTTTCCTCAATTTTTTATATTTTAAGCTTTTCCACGTCAATTATATTGAAAGATGGCGTGTTGAATAGTCTTGCTCTCAATTGAATATTTCTCTGTAAACTGAAATGAAACTATATTAATGTCCACTTATGACCCAAGAAATGTCAGTGGGACTTAAGAGAATGGTCAGGACTTGGTACTAGTAGCTAAATAAAGAGTGCCTATTACATCTCCTAAAAATGCCACAAATTTAGGCTGACAACAATGCAGGAAGATATTACTGATTCTATTGACTAGCAACAATAACAAATTATATGGCATCTTGCATTTTATTTACAGATTTGGAAATAATAAATGCAACTTATGGATCCGTGAGTAGAAGTCTTTTTCAACAGGTGTGAAGCATTTTTTGGTTATCTGAATGTGCTTCATTATAGTTGATGAAGATATTATTTTGAAAATTTCCAAATTACTCTTCATACTCTTGTTGTTGTTAAATAAAGTCATATATGAAATTTATGTGGTCGTTCCATTAAATGAGCAAACATTGACTTTTTTATTGTCCTGGCTTGTTTACAGTGCACCCTTACCACCTGCAGCAGCATCAGCACTGGTGCGGGGTATGGTGACGATGCGGTGTGATGTTTGTTCTGCCAGTTTTGCACGGATATCTTTTGTTGTTTCCGGTAGTGCAGAAATAGGTTTGAAAGATGAGGTCTGTGGTTCAAACCATCATGTGTGTCATTTTTTTGTTAGTCTTATGAAGATATTTCTTTCTTGTGGGATTCTTGGATCTGTAGAAGCAATAAATCTGGTGCAGGATTCATGAAACTATGGGCATCTTGTTTGTCAAACTTTACAATTGTAGATGTTCATGAGAACACATGCATAGAGATAAACTGTAGCGACTGAATTGAAATAAACATATTGATGTCGATGTTTATGCATAATTGTAAACATCAAATCTGCTGAAGATCACAAGCTGTGCTTAATATGAATGTCAAATATTTTTGTTTGAGACATTCTCTTACATTTAACTTGGAAATGTAATGGGGCACATGGCTTTTTCAGTTATGGATTCATGTTTCTTTGCTTGCATATGACGTACTTTGAATTGAGGGCAAGTCCAAGTATGTGGTACTATATACATAAGCTACTTCTCAAATGTCTTACAGTGATCCATCTTACCCCCTTGCAATTTTTGCTTGGAGACCTTACCATATGCTTGAATGGAACACATTGTAGAAGTTACAGAGATGTGAACAAGGAAGATTCCTTATATAGCACTATTATAACGTAATAAGGTAGATATGGGGTTATGTGCTCACAAACATTACCCAAAGGGAGATATGGGAGACAGCAATGGAATGAGAAAGTGAGGTCAGAGGGTTTCACAATAAGAAATGTCATCACACTCGCCTGGGTACTATGAATATTATGCACATAAGAGATAATTTAGTTATTCGAATCTTATTAAAATTCCAAGATAAGCCACCATATCTAATGTGTTTTTGTTTAGGTGTTCTAAACTTCTACCTGGTTCTCATAAATAAACTATGGTTATTTTTTCCAAATTAGGCTCTGCCCTGAGCAGAGAAATGCCCGAGAGGTGCCCAAGAAATCGTCTCTGCTTCTTGGACAAATGTTAGGAGATCATACCATTACTGATACACCAGCATAGATCCATCTTAACTCCGGATCCACCAAGCGTCGAGATGGATCAAATTTCTTTTTGAGTGCAGAATTTGAGGAAAAACTTGCACCTCGAAAGATTTGATTTCTCTCGGCACTTAGTAGATCCGGAGTTCAGATGAATCTATGCTGGTTTTTACTAATATTATTTATAGTTTTATAATTATATAAATTTTACATCTCTTTATATAGAAATATTTATATTTATATTTTTATTAAAACTTTGATAATACAGATAATTACAATTTTATTATTTTTATATTTATTTTATTAACATGATATGCATGTTATTGGTGATAACTTACAATACAACAAATTGAGTTGAAACGGTTTATTATTTTTATTACTTTTTTAATTGAGTCAACATTATATTTATTATCATTATTATTTTTGATTTAATGTTTCATTTTAGGGACACTACAATATCTCTGCTATATTGAGCCGGCATTTAAATGTATTTAAATGTTTACACTCATTACAACCACTATAACATCTCCCTTGTATTGTGCAAACATTTAAATGTTTACACTCATTTATGGACACTACAACGTCGCCCCTAGCCTCGGCTGTAGAACACTTCTCGGTGCAATAAATGCATACACAACAATGATTAAGGTCCATCTGTTATCCTAGAGGATGAAGAACATCCTTAAGGGAAGTATTGATAATGATATTTGTGAAAGTTGATTGAAGGCCTAGAAGACAAGTAGGATAATCTGCTACTTATAACCTATGGGGGCCCACACTATATCCATAAGCACTGTCAGAAAATGCCTTCTTTCCATCTAATTAGATCTAAAAAGTGTTAAGTCACCTTCGTTCCATCTAATTAGATCTAAACAGTTTTAAATAAAGGGTACTGAGTTGTCAAGGTTTAACAATTGTCATTTTCAGATTATTTTTTGGTGTTTAACGTTTAGGCCACAATTACTTGGATGCCTCTATAGTTAGACGCTAAACTGACCTAATGGAGAGGTGTTTAGGCCTTAATTACTTATATTCATCCCTATGTTGACTTATTTAGGCCTTGTTTACAACATATTTGGCATTATATGACAGTGTTCCATCACAGTAACTTTAGTAGTGGACTGAGGAGATTGTCCAGTAATTTGGTACTGGACTAAAGACTCTTTTAAGTTATGGATGCAGTATAAGAAATGTTTGATGAGCCTGTTGGGCAGAAGTTACAATACCTCATATCCATAGTCATTTTTCTCTTTTTGCTTTTTATGTTTTCGTTATGATTGTTATGAGGTCTTAATTTCTGTGGATTCACTTTTGAGTTTTAATCTTTGTCATAGCTTTTCTTTCTTGTTCACTGTTATTTAATAACTGCCTGGATTTGTCAGGTGGTATTATTGAGGATGGCATATATTTATGGTTTCCTAGTAACTCTAGAAGGCTCGATTGGCAAAATGCTGGAATGTTCATTCCTATAGTTGGTCTTCAGGTTTTATTGTTTATTTGATCTTTGCTAAATGCTATAAAATGAAATATACTTTGTTTGCCATGGAACAGCTTTTGGAGCATTGCATCAGAAAGGAGTTAGTAAGTAGAGGCCAGTTTGTACAACTTGTTACTTCAGGAGATAATGAATCGGCTTTGCGTCTGGGCATGCGGCGGACTGCTTGTATTGCTTCTGGAATTTCCACAGTGGAGACTTGCATTAAAATCCCCACTTGGGCAGCACAGGTAACTTCTTTACATGAATTTTATGTTCTAAAGTTTGGTGTTCAAGCAATTTCTAATGGCTGATCTGCTCTGTTTACTGCTTATGTTTCAGATTTTGCGTCAGCTTGCACTCCAGTTATCTTACTGTAATTTGGCTTCCTTGGGAATAGCTGGTGTTGATGGGGTACCTGTTGCTGCTTTCCAGATGAGTGAGACTCATTCAGTCACATCCTCAAAGCAGAGAGAGCATAGTGATATTGACTTTAAATGTAGTTCTGAACTAATTGCGAGGACATCATTGCCAGTCTGGTTTGCCTCACCTGTTGGAAGCAGGAAGAGGTCCCTACTGGACAATACCAACATGGAAAACTGGAATGGTCAATTGGATGTTAGGCCTGGGAAGCGAATGATTCCGGTCACTTCAAATGATCCAGGCAGAAGCAGGCCATATCAAGAAAAGAAGTCAATGACAAAATATAGGAACTTCTACAAGCATAGACAGCATTTATTAGCACCAATGAAGCCTGTACCGCATTCCAATAAAGATAAGCTTGTACCTTTTGGCACCATTGTTGGAGGGCCACCAGTGGGCTTATCTAGGAAAACTTTGATGTCAAATGGGGGAGCTGTAAAAGGTCATCATTTTAATGGGTCGTCATCTCCTTCCTTGGCTGCGGGTAATGATGGTAATTATCCATCAGCAGGCGTTGTTCCACCCCAACATGCTCTTTCTGTGGGATATTCAAATACTAAGAAACATCATTGTCATAGACAAAGCTTGGATGAGTGTTCAGAGGTACAGACTTGAAAGATAGAGCTGCATTTTCAATTTCTGCCAGTAAATTGTCATTGTTAATCTTGTTTTTTGTGCATAGGATTGTTTCAAAAAGTTGCAAAATGCTTTTGCAATCTAGCAGCAATAAATGGTAGGTAAACATAAAGAGTTCCCTACCATTATCAACCTTTTTGAATAACTGGAACTGCCTTTTCAAATAGGTACTGTGATCAAGGCTTAAAGTTCATGATTTTAATTTTAATTTTTTATTGTTATTTTTTAAAGTTACATACTTAAAATGTAACAGAACTATTTAAAGATGATGTTTGCTAGATATTGGGAATAAATGGCATGTTCACACAAAGGTATACTTTTTAATTATCCTGGCTGGTTAAATATATGATTTTGTGCTTTTTAAAAATAGCTGTGCTATGATAAAAGCATTGACGAGATGGGAAAGTTTATGGATTTTGTTGGAGTAAAAAGAAAATGGCCAAAATGGTATACCATAGCAAATTTCGCTTGAATGTATTTTTTTTTATGACAATCACTACCTTGAATCCCTGGATATATGCACAAACTTGTCCAATCATGTCTACAACTTTTCAAACCAATCATGGAGGGACTTTTCTTCGAAGTGAATAGTTTTGTAGTTTTTTCCTTGATTGCTCCCTAGGTTTATTACTGGTCAAATTTACACCTTTGCCCTTGCAGAAAATTAATTTTACTCTCTCTGTGGCTCTGTCATTTTCCTCTTTTTCACCATGCTAGGTATTATGGTTCACAGTAGACAAAAAAGGGCTATGTAGCCCCAATTTTTGTTAGGGAATTAAGTAGCCAACCTATCTTGGACATGGCCGTCAGTTAGGAAATACTCATATGGTAATCCCAAGGAAAACCTTGCGGGATCCAACCTCCTCCCTGAAATATCTAGATGGTGGGTGCTTTAATTGCAACCCACAATAGTGGCTAGTAACTCGAGGTACTCAACCCAATTTGAACCTATATCCTAAGGCTACCCCATTGGCAACATGCCTCAAGTGAAAGGTTCAATTGATTGAGCTAACCCTTGGGGTTTGATAATTCGAGGTTACATAGAAGAATGCTAACTATATAAAAAATATAAACCACATACTGCCATGCGACGTCATTGATGATTTAGTTCTATGAAGAGGTGCAGGCAATGAAGACGATCATCAATATTCTAAGATTGGTTTCACATTACAGTGGTACAAATAACAACAAATTGCAAGTGTGCAGGTTGTTGTGATCTTCTTTGGTGACTAACCTATTTCTCAAAGAAAGAAAATAAATGAAAGGAATTATATTGACACCCTTTGAGTGATTGTGCTGAGAGGCGCTGTCCAGCGTAGTTTGGAAGTGATGTTGTAATGTCGTCGTGTCGTGTCCTGTGCTGCAAACATTTTGACTCTACCAAATTACATAAAAATGAAAATATAATAAAATATAATTAAACTAAAATTGAGGTAAACTAATCAATTTTCCGTTGGCGTTTCCTGACTCCAAGTTTTAACAATCCATGGTTTTGCCAATGGTATTCTTATGTAAGAAGAAGTGTATATATATATATATATATATATATATATATGATATATTATATATATATATTAATATATATTCTCCAGCCTAGATCCATCGTAACTCCATATTTTCCAAGCGCCGAGAGGGATCAAATCTCTTAAGGTGCAAACCTTTTTTAAAGTGAAAAGAGTTTTGATCCCTCTTGGCGCTTGGTATATCCAGAGTTAAGATGGATCTAGGTTGGTAAGAAATGGTTCGCCCAAGGGGAACTTATATTTGGCACAATTTGATTCATAAGAAAATACATGTGACAAGATGCAGTACAACCCATATGTTAGAAACATAATCCTTAGGGATTATGTTAAATGTATTATTCTCTTGAAATGAACATGAAAAGTCTTAAGAGAATGTGGAGTCATGAGGAGTCCAAGAGATCTCTTCAAAGATGAAGCGAAAGGTCATCAACAAATGTATTTTTGTGTATCATACTAATGAGAAATATATCACACACTTACATTATTCTCTCTTGCATTTTCGTGTGTTCAACAGTGGTATTGGAGCCACAAGTTTTGTGGTCGTTCTTGGCCTAGGAATTCCTTTTGCATCCTGGGTGATCTTCATTGGAAATCGTGCTCAGTTTGGCTATTTGTATCATTGTCTTTGCGGGTATCCCTAGCAGGTTTGAGAGCCACACTGAATATGTGTATGTTTGTGGTGTTGATGAAGGCTTGTTTGGTTTGGGGAAACTTGTTCGCAACCTCTCCTTTCTTGACCTCAAGTTTCCCATTCTTCTATTCAGTACTCCACATTCACGACTTTCTTCCTTCACGCATTCTCTTCCATGTTTGTCTCCAGGCTAAACTTTGATCTGTTGGTGTATCAAATGTGAATGACTATCTCGGCATAAGCATTTCCTACTTTACTTCCTCCTTTGAACCGTCTTGTTGCTATAGATCATCTCCTTCTCCTCTGATTGTTGTCACATTGGGAAACATCTCTTGGATTGGTTCATACACATGACAGAGCATGTTAAAGCCTTCAAAGATGATTCAATATTTCTATTGGCCTTGTCAGTGCTTCTCATCATCACTTGTATGAGTTTATTTCTTGTTGTACAATTTTGTCTAAGAGTGCTGAAATCATTGAGTATGTACTATGTACACATGTTTTGGGTTCTTGTCAATAATTTCCTCCATCTGTGGATTACTCAACGTCAGGTTTCACATTAAATCATGATTGCTCTTAAGGTTTTAAATGACAGATTTGTCAAGCCTATACCTTTGGCGTGTTCAAAGACAATTTATTAGAAATTGTGGACCCACTTAGATTTATTTGATTGTGCTCTCATATTTTTGAGATCGTTGGATATTTCCCCATGCTTCTTATTGGATGTCTTGTGGGTGGGTTCCCAACTTATGCTTTAGCATATTCAAGCTCTTATTAACTTCCTTGCAAAGTCTATTCGTTTGTTCTTCGATTTCTCAGTGAAAGGGTGTATGATGAGCTCTTGGCCTATAACTATATTCCCATTTAGTTTTGTCCTACCAAAATCCTTATGGTCAACTATAAAGGTGCCACAATTGCTCTCTTCTTTTCTTTTTGGTTGAGTTGCATGACCTGAATTGATGTTCCTTGTATTCTTTCAACCACATATTGCTGCTTGCTTCCAAATGGTCTCTAAATTAAAATTCTTAGTGAAGGGGTGCGTAGTGAGCTCTTGGCCTGTAACAATATTCCCTTGGGTAGTGAAGGTGTCACAGGTGCTCTCTTCTTTTCTTTTTGGTTGAGCTACACAACATGATTTGATTTTCATTGTATTCTTTCAACCACATTTTAAAGTTGCTTTCTCCCACGTGGACTATGAATTAAAATTTGCAATTCCTCTTCTAATGTGAACATGCAAGTGCCAAAATATAATTGAAGAATCATCAAGCTAGGATTCAAATCATTGACAACATATTCAAGCTTGAAGGTCATTTTGAACTCAACAAATGAGAAAGTAATGATAATAGCACTGTTTTATACTCTTGGAGGTTCTTCTCTTACTAATGTAATTATCATTTTGTGAAGCTTGTTAAGAAGGAAGAAAAAAGTGAATGCTTTCTCTAATTATCAATTATCCTATAGTGGTAGTTCTGCATGTTGTTGTTAATGGTTATAATATTGCTCTAGCTTGTGCTATTGAACTTGATTTTTCTTTTCCGTTGGTTGAGAAAATTAAGGAGTATTTGAAGGATCCAAGCAAGTTTGTAGGTGCCATTGAGACAAAGTCTTTTGGTCATTTTGGTCACACTTATTGCATATAGAAGGTTATTTTTTCTCAATAAGACCAATAGCTTCTTTGATACTTAGATTCTCTTTTTCTTAATGTGTTGAGAGCCCAAGTCGGTATTTGTTTTCTCCTCAGTATTTTTCCATTCATAGAGTTAGATTTGATAAGGGGTGGAATTTCAAGAAACCTTATGAGTTCTAAATGACTCAATTTGAATAAGTATTAGAGTTTTTGAGTACTCTAATATTCTCTACAATTGACGATACAGTTAAAATCTACAAAGTCATTCTTGCTACTGTTCGAACCTGTTTACAAAATTCAAAGGACAATTTGAATTTCCATAGCTCGAATCACAACTCCAATGAGATGAATCACAACAAAAGAGTCATCATTCCGATCTAGTCCTTTTTCAAAACAATCCACCTTTTGACATCGAGAAGGATTCCCATCAGCAACCAACACATCATCAAATCAATGATGCCATCTCAAAAGTAGATTTGAATTGCCGTGAAGAAGTTTTGCTTGCACTTCCCAAGCCCATCATCAGATCTTGGGAAGAAGTCATCAACAAGAAGCACAAAAGTGGTCTTGAGTATAAAAAGTGGCTTTTCACATTCCATACTATTTAATACCAATCCAATACTGGAGTGCTGAGTGTTTGGTTTTTCAAGAAAGTTCATCTTCACTTACTCCACTTCTAAGTCAAATTCCTAAATGCCAACACTGTCGTTGAGTCGGCCACATAAAGGATCAATGTTTTGATCATCCTTGTAGGCATTGTGGAAAGAATATTAATCATTCAAATGGATGTTCTAGTCATATGAATCATGCAAGAGTAAAGATTCACCTCGGTGGATCACTTCTTGGCAATTGTCATTAACAACCAAGAAGATATATCTGTCATACCATACTCATAGAAGTCATTCTCGAGTATTGACACATCTTGTAGTGGAGATATTTTCATCTTCTCATCTTGTATCTAGCAAGGGGAAATATAAATGATTGACAATTGGGCTTCAAGTTTCGAAGTCTCATCAATCAAACACAAACAATTGAGCTTGAGCCATAACTAGAACTAGGGCCAATAGCCAGAGCCTAAAGCTAGAGTCAGCTTGAACCAAAGTACGAGTTGTAGTTAGAGTCATGTTCTGTGAGAACCATTTGGTTTGTGGTCCTCCTTAAACCACCACTGAGTATAAGACTTATTCTGCTAGGTAGTAGTTTGTGTTCATCTTTAAAGCACCATCTCATTAGTTTGTGGTCATCTTTAAATGACCATTAGAGAGTACTTCCATTTCATAGAAGACATCAACTTCTAGCTAGATTAGGAATTGTGCTTGAAGTTGCTTCGAGCCAAGTTCCAGAGTTGGTGGTCAGCCATAAGCCACCATATAGGTTGTGTCTTCGTTGAACCTCCAGGTTCAAAGAGAAAATTCAACCATTGGCTGCTATCCACTTCCATATTTCAATGCTCTTCTTGGACTCACATACAGCTCTCCTTGGATTAAGGGGGGAATGTTGGAAACCTAATTGTTAGGGATTATGGTAAATCTATTATAATTTATTCTTGGAAATGAACGTGAAAAGTCAGAAAGCCTCTAGAGAATGTGAAGAGTTATGAGGAGTCCAAAAGACCTCATGGCAGATGAAACCAAGGGTCATAAACAAATGTATTTTATGTGTATTATACTAATGAGAAATGTATCGTACACTTATCTTATTCTCTCCATTTTCATTTGTTCAACACTATACATGAATTTGTAAGGAGAAGAATATTTGTGATATAAAATTGTGACGTGCTAATAGATCTGCCTATCCTCATGAAATATTACTACAATTTTGACATTTTACCTAAGGATGCCCACTGAAAAATTCTGTTGGCCTGCACTCCATTACCAGATACTTCTCTTTGGCCTTGTTTGTTAGGATCAATGGATCATTCCCAAGCTCCTATGATTACCCAACTTGGTTCCCTTTGTGGCATTCCTCAAAGGACAATATCAGAATTTGCATTGGTACATTCACATTTATTGATGATGGCAGGGATGTTCTGTCGCTCACTTCTACATCTTGTTCTACTTTCAGCATAGTTTAGTGTATTTCTCTATTACATGCATTTCATTTTTAGATGTCTTGTCTACTACAAGATTAGTGGGAGATTCCATTGTCTCTAGATGGACTTGGATTGATCTTTATTGGCATTCTTTAGCTTCTCTAAACAATGCAGCTTGGTCTTATAGATCAAGGAGGCCTTTTCTCTTAGACCTCTACATGAGGACTTGTTTGTGACAATAACACAATTATTTGTGTTAGCTCCTTTCCTCCAATTTTAGTGCACTCGGGGCCCGGGGGGGGGGGGGTGTGGGGAGTGGAGCACCCCGCAACTACTCAAATAGATATCAATAGGACTTTCGTACATTGTTTCCTGGGCTACACTAGACAGATTGTTGTGTTGCATTGATGGCTTCTAGGAGGATCAGACCTTTGAGAGTTGGCTATTTGGGCCACCTACTTAGAGATGTATTACCAATTTCTTTCCCTCTATTGTGACTTCTTTGGCCTTGGATGTCAGGAGTGGACTTACCTCCTTTTCTGCCATGAGCATCACCAGTAGGGTATTGCCACCTAGGATCACCTCGTAGGACACCTTTAGTGTAGGCACTAGGCACTCTCTAGAGGATATTATTCATTAGGCACTTGGTGTTGACATCTGCACTATTGATTGAGACAATTGGCAGTGCTAGCTTCCTAATATTCTTTGTGGCAACGATGTCTTCATCTTGGTTATAGGCTATTGCCAACACTCCTTCATCTTAGGGTTTTTCTTTTTGCCATTTGGCATAACCGATAACCTATTGATATGCCTTCTCTTATGTCATTTCATCTTGGTGCTCTTTTACTCATTTATCATATTATTTCATCTTACTTTAGGTACCATTTTGCACCCCTATTTTGGTTTGACTATTATTGCTATACTTGGAACCACTAGTGCCTTTGATCTGTCTGTCTTTAGTGGGCATTAATGAGAATTTTAATTCAAATTTCAATTTAATTGTTAGGGTTTGTCCTCTTGCTTTAATGCTTCTTGTTCATTCTCATTTATATGTATTTTTCTTTTGGCAATCAAGAGTTTCCTTGGCACTAACAGACTGATATTGTGACTTGTACTTTCCAGTCCTATTGATCAATTTGGTTGCTCGTGGAGATTAAAAGAACTATATTATTATTTTTATCTTGTTTTTCCAGCTAGGATGAGTCTAGGCTGGGGCCAGCCCCATTGTTTGGATGGAAGAATGATCTACCCACCTGTGGCATGCTGTCATCGGGATTGTGTGAGGCTCGGTTAAGCTTAGATGCCCTGTGGGGAAGTTTTTGTCCCCAACAGGTGGCTTCCACCCTCAACTCCTCATGACATTTGAACCAGTGACCTAATGGGGACTAAACCCCACACAAACTAACTGTTCTACACTCATGGGTAAAAGAATCATGTATCTTATCTTATAGACTTATTGGCTACATAATTGAGGTTGGATATCTATTAGTATGTCTTGAAATGTGAGTAAAGAGATATCCCTTGAATCTTCTCCCACTCACAGTTAAGAGAAAATAAGATGGGATAGATTTTTTTTAATGTCCACGAGACCAAAGTAGTCGTTGGGATGGAGAGTTACATTTGTAAAAGGCCATGCCTTGTTAAAGGTGAAACCAAAATGGTCTGCCAAGTTCCAACAAATAAAACTTGATGGAAAAACGAGGGGCTCCCCTAAGTATGTTGTTGTGTAGAGGTGCTCATTTGAGCCCCCTACCAGGATGTGTCAGCTTTTTCTGCCCCCTTCCTTAACAATTTATCTCTTAGTTGCATCGTTCTTGAGGCTTTTTGTGCCGTGTCCACAAGCTGCATCCCCTGGAATGCCATTGTCTACCTAATTATCTCCAGTCCCAGGTTTTGTCTTGTGTGTTTTTATGCTGCACACCAAAGTAGAACTGTAGAAGTGCTGCTCAGTCTCTTTGTGCTGTGAATGACAAACTTGGCAATGCTTTCTTACCATTCTTCCTTGGGCTTCTTCACCTCCTTGTCTTAACCATTTTTCCCAAGGAAAACCTAGTGGGATCTAACCTCTTCCCTGGAATATCTGGATGGAGGGTTGCCAGCCACTGTAGTGGCTGGTAACCCAATGAGAATCAACTGGGCTCAAAGCTCAGTCATACCAGAACTGGAGTTGCGAACTGCGTGCCTTGAAATAATCTGTTCAAATTCATTAAACAAATATATTTCCAAGGAAAACATTATGGGTTCCCTTGTCTTACTCAGAATGTTTGGATGGATGGCCCCCCAATCACTAGATACAATAGCCACTATTAATTGCGAGGGACATGGCAGATTTGACAGTGTGATTTATGACCGCTAAGTTAGCAACATGCCTTTTGGGTGGATGGTTCAATAACCTATTGAGCTAACCCTTGGGGCTGGGTTTTGCATTTCAATATCTGGGATCTTTTCCTGACTTGAGCTTAGTGTGCGTTTCACTTTCGAAGGCATATTTAATCTAAAGTAGTCTTGTATTCGGATCTAATCCTTGGGGTTGAACTGATCAATTTAGTATTTCTGTTTTCTCTGTGCGTTCTCTTTCCATTTGTATCTCCTGTAACCAGCTTGCAAGTGATTTTTCAGTTCTTTTTTGTTGTATGGACATTCCTGCTCTGTTATCCCCCAGCTCTCTAGCCTATTCTTGCTTTTGATTTCCCAAGTGCTCTTCCTCCGTTGCAGCACTTCGTTTCTGATTTTGTTGGGTATCCATTTACTGTTCATTTCCCTCACCCTTTGGTGGGATAAAATCAGTCTTTTAACTACCTGCAACTCAATTGGCTATAAACTGGGTTCTGCCACCATGAGCCCATAAGCAGTGGTCTTTTGTAAGTATAGGAAGGACGAAAATATGTGTGTATCTGTACTCTTTCCATTTGTTTGCACTTCTGTTTTGGAGATAATAGTTGGACCCCAAACCTCACAGCCATATTAGAGCACTTGAATCACAAGTGTGTCGATGAGGGTGCTGATGAATCCCAATCCCAACCAAAGTTGAAAAAGCTGTTAATGTATCTTCAACTTGGAATGCTGTGTACTCTTTCATTTGATATGCAATGTGCATATTTTGAAAGCCTCAGTGACATTATAGTTAGTGATGTGAATCACTGGGCAACCTTCATGTTCTTTCCAGCATCTTTCTTACATGTTGTGCTGGTGAGTATATAAATCTGCCGAATTGGTTAGTTTGAGCACAGTTGCATTTTGAGGACATTTCTTTGTACTGTGTTGCAACTAACCAGATATTGATTTATTTTTAGCCAAATTGAGAAATATTTTGAAGTAATGTCCTTGATTGTCCATGGATGGAGTGTGTCTGATTGATAAGTGTCACTTTGTTTGGGAGGGAACATGTCTGACATTTAATAGTTTGATAATGATAGAACATCATGGTGTGTCTATATAATTTCATAAAATGTTCTCCATCTTTACAAGTTATAGTAATAGTTTCTACTGGATTGATTTGCATGACAAAGCTAATAACAGGAAAAGTTACTGGATACTGCTGTCTATAAATGGCTTTTAAAGGAGTTTACCTATGGAGTATCCTAGTATCCTACTTAGCCCTTGTAGTGACCTATGGCAGCTGTAGAAACTAAGGATCGAGAACTTCTGATTTCTCAAATATGTTAAAGCTAGGCAGTACCACTTATCTTACTGGCACTATCATAACCTTAGAAAATGCAGTCCCAAAACATTTCCTTAAAAGGTGCCTTTTTTCAAGTGTATGGTGGTACTATATTGGTTAATATTAGATGTCATGACTGATAATGGTGGATTGCTATTTATATCTAGGGTGTGAATCCTTGAATATTGTTTGCTATGCCTACACAATTAAAATTCATTTCCAACCTTCTTGCAGGAAGAGTTTTTAGAGGATCTGATGCAGTTCTTGGTCTCTAGAGGGAATGGACGACTTATTCCACAAACAGGAATAGATTCATTCCCAAATGTTGTTTTGAATGGGAAGAGACTAGACCTTTATAACCTGTATCGTGAGGTATGCAATTTTTTCTTAAGTTTTATCTTAGATTAAGAACAATCAGCAGGAGTACATAGATACCGGCCACTCTTTTGTAATACAAACTCATTGGATAAGGACATTGTTATTTTGTTGATATAGGTGGTTACCAGGGGAGGTTTCTATGTTGGGAACGGTATCAATTGGAAGGGACAAATTTTTCCGAAGATGCGGAATCATACTATGGCAAATCGAATAACAGTAAATCTTATAATGAATCTATGGATGCTTTTATCATCAATCAAGTTTGCAGTGGCTTAGCACTGAAGTTATAAATTCAGAAATGGCATCCTGACTCTATCTATTATCTCTCCAGGGAGTTGGAAACACACTCAAGAGGCATTATGAGACCTATCTTTTGGAGTATGAACTAGCTCATGAAGATGTTGGTGGTGAATGTTGCGTGCTTTGCTTTAGGTGAGGCTTTCTATTCCAATTGCAGCAGGTTATTCAAGGTTCACATGTACAGATTCCTAGCTGTTTCATTTACAGAACCACATTTTGCTTTTCCTGCATCTGACTTATGGAGATTACATTATTGTTCTTGACAGTGGTGCTGAGGGTGACTGGGTCAACTGTGGTATTTGTCGCCAGTGGGCGCACTTTGGGTGTGACAGACGGACTGGTCTTGGTGCATTTAAGGTTAGCATTTCCAACTGTAACTCTCCAAAATTATTTGTTTATTGATAAAAATTGTGTGTGAATGGTAGTTTTCACTGTTTCTTTATATGCACATTTGGCATGAATGTGATGATGCTCTCTATTTTCAAGTTTATATGCATGTTCTGAGATACTTTCCTTGTTGGGAAAGTGCTCAACTAGCTTATGATAAACTTCTCGCTCTATTATTCATCTGGTTAATTGTGTAATTGCAATTGAGTTATAGCTCTGTTGGGTAGAATATTTTTGCTTTTTATCTTGGTGGTCCACAAGAGGCAGTTCAAAAGTTGTCTCAGATGTAAGGAATGTTGAAGCAGGATGACTGAAGGGATTTCGTTTGGGAATAGGGCAATTGAGTTATTGATTTTTGCTACATTCTAGTTTTGGAACATTGCTGCAACTTAACTCCAAGGATATCAACTTTAATGTTATAAAAATACTTATGCTTATGTGGAACATTGTAATTTAGTTTCCATTTTGTTCTACTTAACTGATTGTGAAATTGTCAAGGCTATTTTCAAATATCATTTTGTGGCATGATATGTATTAAGAGCGTTGGAACTTAGTGGAACAGTTTCTCAGCTATCTTTTAATGCAGCATCTGCATTTCAAGTAATAGAAGCTTATGGATTGTAGATAGTTTCTCATTGACAATAGATAAGTTCCTAGTTTAGGAATCCTTTGTGTAAGTCTTTTGTGTTTGTAAATTGAGTTTGTGGTCATCATGGAGGAGAAAGTTTGATTTGCAGAATAGTAAGAGGATTGGATAATTGCAATGATGGAAGTATTGTTGGAGCCTTGAAAGCACAGTTAGCTGATCACACCTTTTGGTGTCTTGCATTTGATACACATACTTGTGGATTGTCTTATTTCCTCTGTTGTATGATCCCCATTGTTCACTAGGAAACAATTTTTTTTCTTATTTTCTTTTTAAACACTGAAGCATCTGATGATTGATCAGCATGAGAAAGTGGCAACTACTCTACTTTAGATTTAAAATTGGGGCAGGAATGACCTGCTAAGCTACAAAAGTCTCTTTCAGCCAAGAAGCCATGAGTGGGGGTATCTATTGGATCAATATTGCACCCAAGACTTGCACAAGCAAAGTTATGTACATAAAAGCACAAACACAAGCACAAGCACAAGCACAAGCACAAGCATGTCATTGATAGACTTTAAACTTGGTGGGGCTGTGGTATTGACACCCCACTTTCACTGGCCCAGTTAAGTACCTGTCAACTAGGAAACATTTAAAAACATTTTCCTTCGAAACATTCTGGGAAATGGCCCAAGTCGTGTCTTGAAAAGGGAAATCTCTCGGAAACATTTCCTAGCCATTTACTCTCTGTTTCATGGCTGCCCATTGCTCATTCTTTTCTAATTGTTTTCTTGATGGCTCCCTATATAAAGTAATCGAAAAACCCTTCCCAAAACCTAAAGTGCATCTCTTGACTATCATAAATAATATTTCTCGTCATCTTGCCCTAGATATTGTTCGTATCTCCTAATTACATTTGATGTTTTAGATTTATTGTCTCATACTGTGTACACTTATCATTAATTAATTCGTGCCTGATATCTTGTGAATGCTTGTTGTTTGTCACATACCCAACCACCCTTGTAACACAGTTGAGGTGGTGGGGTACTCAAAATTTGCCCCACATTCTTAAAATTATGCTTTGGTGCTATTTTGTAACATGCCTAGTAAACCTTAGTCAAAGGAATTCTGTCTTCCTGGCAGTTGCTCCTCTCTCCTTCACACAAGAATGTTGTTAACACACTGAGTTTGGCCTTCAAGATGCTAGGACTTGGCCTTCAAATCAGGCCTGAAGTAGATCTTCAAACAAGAGAAATCGGCCCTGTAAAAAATATGATCTCAACCCTCAAAACTCAAACACTCTGCTCTTAAACCAGACGTCAAACAGACTAGAGCCCTTCCCAGGAACAATGCCAAAAACCTTTCAAAAAATGTATCAACACCCTTCCACAAAAAGACTCTCCAATTCAACTTCTATTCACTTCTGGTTCATGAGTTATGAACCTCAGAACTCCTTCTCTTCACTTGTTTTGATAGATCCGAGCTGTTTGAGTGAGTGGCTAGAAATGCTCCTTCTCATGCCTATTTATATTGCATTTGGGGTCTAGACTGGGCTGACTTGTCCATTGGATGGGTTGACTCGTGCAATTGGAAAAATGTATAATGAATATTCAAAATATCTTTTTCTCGTCAACAGTGAGGAGTTGGAGGGAGTGGCATATAGTATATACCACTGGAAAGATCTCAGAATAAGCTTTCCAACCATACATATTATGCTCCCATTTGAGCTGGGTATTTGGAGTAAACATGCATTCAAATATAGGGCATCTAAATGGAGCGTCAAAAATCCAAAAACAATATTTTCAGGAGTGTCATATATCGTTGAAAAGCTCTTGAAATATGCTATTTGACTATGTAACTTTCTCTTTCATTTGGACAACCTTTGACATCAATTACAACCATTTTCAACATTTCTCTTGGTACTTTTAGCTATTTAACTCATATGTTGGATGTGTAATTTAATGCAGCTCAACATGGCCATTTGATTCAATCTCCTCATCCACATCATTTGGGTAGTTGTTAAGAGTTCCTTTCTTGAACCAAAGGTCTTTTTCTGCAAGAAGTTGAATGGCACTATGAATGTAGACTGTTTTCTTTCCTTCGTGGGTTCCAATTAGTTTCGTTTCACTAAGTGAATAACAAATCATACATCATTTTCCCTCATTGCTCAACAAACTAGATATTGTGAGACTAACCATATAGTAATTATTTGTGTCTTTGGAGCATGCCTACCTTGAATTGCCCTCCATGCTGTTGGATCGTTTTCTTTTGATGTATGTGACAAGGTTTGTTGAACTTCAGTCTCGAGGTTCAGAATTCAACAAACTTGATTTTTTTTTTTCTCTGACAAACATCATGATGAGCTGTTACTATATATTCGATAGGTCTATGCTATACCTTTGATTGACCATACAATGAGGGTGTTTAGATGCTTATCCTGACGGGTGATGTGCTTTCTATGATGGTCCATACAACGTTGCCTTTGTTTAAGAGTTTATTGAATGTACATGTTCACTCATTTAATCGATAATTTAGATCCAACTACTAATTCACTTTATAGGTTGAGGCTTGTTGACCAAGTCCACATCTCAAGTTCATAATCTTTCCTTGTAGTTTCCAAGTCTATCATAACTTTGCCCATGTTTGTTAATGTTGATATATAGACAGACCTAATGGCAAACCTCATCCAAAAGTTTGAACTCAAACCAAACCTAATAATTTCCAAACTCAAACTCAAACTCAAAACATATCACATAGGTTAAGATGCTTATCATACAAACCCTCAGTTATGCGTATTGCTTTAAATGATGGATATTTATTTCGCTTGAACCATAAATCTAGTTTGTTATAGTCATGAACATAGTTGCCAAATGCTTGGAGCAGGGTGGCAGTGGGAGTGCAAATTGGGCCTTCCCATATAAATCTAGTGAGGTAAGTGGCCCCTTGAATCTCTGGACACACGTATTATATATATATATATATATAGAGAGAGAGAGAGAGAGAGAGAGAGAGAGTGCCAATTAAGTGTGTGTGTGTAGACACACACTAAAAGTTCTAATATTAAGGTTAGGAAACATTAAAATTTAAATCAATTTATGAAAAAGTAAGGTCAATGAATAATTAAATTGATGACTGATGGTCTTAGTGATGTCAAACAACGATGACAAGATGTGTCTGGTAGGGTTGAACGAGGTGTGGTTGGCCACTAGAAAATAGGAAAATGCTTATCATTTGCAAAGGTGATGAGAATAGTAGACAATGTTGACTCATATAGAGTATCGACACACAAGAGTTGAAGTTGACCATTTGTAAAAGGATTTGAGAGTTTTTGATGACCAAGTATTAGAGTCTAAAGTAATATGGTGATTCACAAGCAACAGGGTAGGCAAAATTTTGGAGATTTTTTCAAGCAAAAAAAGGAAACATAAAATTGTTGAAGGCAATATGGATGCAAAACAAAGAGGAAATTGCATAATAAATTCTTAGGAGAGTAAAATTTGTTGGAATTTCTAAGTTTAACCCGTTAGAAATTCTTCTTGTACTATTTGATTTATTTCTTCCTACTTGTTTAATTACTTAACAAGTTATTTACCATGTAAATACTAAAAATAAATACAAGTACAATATCAACACATACAGATCATCAACTGAAAGTAAACAAGCACACAAGTGACATTGTTGTTTTTGGACTAATGTCCCCGGAAAAACCCAATGCAGGAAACCTAGTGCAGCCATTCAAAGGGTTTTATTATTATGTAGTTTCAGAATACAATCTGGGTGCCAGAAATGGCTCATCCAACAGAGAATGCCCTCGGCAGTAGTACCTCTCAGTCAGAGATAGACATTCTGGCTAAATCACCAGATGAACGATCCCACAACAACAATGCAACTTCTACTGCTCTACGTCACTTCGGTAGGGACTGCGTCACCCTATCCGGCTCTCTAGCTCCTAGCTTGTCCCACGAAATCATCCAGCGTTGCCTCTAGGCCATGCGTTAGCCTCTCTGGCCTCTGCGTTAGCTTTTGGAGCCTCTGCGTCAGCCCCTAGAACCTCTGCGTCACACACGTTGGCCTTTCTGGCTCTGCGCAACTCCTGGTTGTCTCTGCGTGGCCTCTAGCTGGCATTGCGTCAACCTCTCCCAGCTCTGCGCTGATCCTCCTGGTACTAACTCTGCCTCTCTGTTATGTATTCACTACCCCTCAGCTGCAACTCAGATCACTCACTCGATTTCCTCATCAGACCCTACCCCAGAAAATCGAATTCTTGATCTCTCTTGGTGTGTTCTCCAACTGACCCTCAAGCCTCCTCTTATACTTTTCTCGTTGGTCCATCAACGACCAAGATTAAATCTCTAATCAATGACTAATATTAGATTTGGCTTGATCCATGACTTTTGGAACCTTCTAACCCAGTTTTATATTAATACCCATTAATATTTTATTTTTCCTAAGTTTAGACTTAGGAACTCCATTAAAAATATTAATTAGCTTAATATCTCCCAAACCATTTAGAATCTGCCCAAACCATTTA
Source organism: Pinus taeda (assembly GCA_000404065.3). Lineage (NCBI taxonomy): Eukaryota > Viridiplantae > Streptophyta > Pinopsida > Pinales > Pinaceae > Pinus > Pinus taeda. The sequence continues at coordinate 104,193 of APFE031714500.1, forward strand.
TGGTTCTTGGAGATCTCATGTGCTTTAGCCTCCACCAATTTTCATGGCTAGAGCACATTCGATGCTACCCCAAATAAACAAAATTGCAGGTCGCGATAGAGACCCCTAGTAGGGCTAGTCTAGAACACTGGTCATGAATTTCTTAGGAGATCTCATTATCACTAGAAGAAGGTTGTTTCCTTAGTGTCAAACCATTTTTGGTTCAGGGCACAAAATGCATGATAAATGTTATGTTCAATTTGTTCCACCCATCATGTGCAAATTGTTTCTAAATGTAGACTAAGTTACATGACACATGGGCACGAGACACAGGGGAAAGGAAAATATGAGTATCCGACACATGACATGACGTCCCCCTGGAGCATGACATGAAGGACACATACAATCGTGATTCATCAATGGTACAACTAGTACTTACTACTACATCAATGATGATAAATTGACAAACACAAGAAATTAAGCATAAACTGCAATTTTTTCATTAGGTCATCAAAATCAAAATGTATTACATAGATATTGAGTCCCAACTCACTAAGTCATAGATACTATATGTGGGAATGCTAATGGAAAATAACAAATACAAAATAGGGGAGATATTAGAACCGTAGATTAGGATGGAATAATCTCATAGGTTATATCTCATCAACATCAAAATAAGCATCACTACAACCATTGCTCTCTCTTTTGCATCCTCCTCCTCTATATCCAATGTAATCTCAACATATGTGGTGTGGAGGATGAATCCTCAAGAGTATCAACATCATCAAAAGTGACAAGCTCTAACACTGGCTCATTAAGATCCAAGTTGGCCAATGGCAACTCAACACTATTGTCCAAACCCATATCATCAGGAAACACATCTCGCATCTTTGTCTTTCCCTTCAACCACTCTCCCTTCTTCTTGTAAATAAGATGAAGGTTACTGTGCACATACATCATTGTCTTTGCTCAAGCTTACTCTTATTCAAACTGTACAGATTCCCATATGTGCTCCTCTCGCAACAAGAAGATGGAGTAACTTGAGAGAGGAGTCTCATGGCTAATTACTGTAGAGGAGGGCATGCTGCCCCATGAGTTTCCGACCAAGCATAGGGCTTCTTAGCCCCTATCTCTAATCACATCATCACTTGCAAATCTCCCAGTGTCGGTGGAAAACTTTGCGAAGGCATCCTCCACCTCATTAAGGGATGCTCTATCTTGAAATATTTGTCTCAATCAGTGTTTTAAGAAACGGCTGAGTCAACACTGACTCGGCCGAGTTGGTCCGTTTCGTTAGCCTGGGTATCAAAACGGTCAGCAACCCGGTTCGGACGGCCGAGTCAGCAATGACTCGGCCGAAACGGACCGAGTCCGATATGAAACGGCCGAGTTGCATGACAAAAGCCGAGGAGGACATAAAAGATTTATGTTTGGGCAATTTCAGTGATTAATTCATCATTGTAACTCAGACCATTGACTATAGGAGCTCAGAATTATAAACAAACATCTCTGGTGACTGTAGAGCTCGGACTACAACACAAAAACCTGTGGAAGAGGTCCATTACAGCGTGGATCTATGTATGAACAGTCACAACTCAGACCTTGAGTGACAGTTATCTGTAGGAGGATAAACCTCACTCGGACCTGAGGAAGGACAATCTTCTAGGCAGTGACTCGGATTAGTGGAACAGTCACAAGAGGCTCGGACTTGTGACAAGTATAAGGACACTCATCTATTAACACTAATTGGAGGCTCAATCTTAGGGCTCGGAATAACCTCAAAGTAGTCCTGTAGTGACACTTCTCTCGACCCTATGACAGCTTAAAGGAGGGACTGGACCAATGGACAGTCACTCAGACTTATACCCTCTGAATATTAGACAGTGAAGAGATTACAACAGTGACATTTGTGAGGCTCAATGCACAGACCTATGGAGGACTTTGCAATTATACCTTGGACCTTTGTTGAAAATTTGAGGACGGATTTGGTTAGCACAGTTGGAGCAAATTTCAAGTTAGCTTTTGGGCATCTATTGAAGTCTACAGTGACAAACTTGTGAAGTAAAGATCTAAAGCTTACAAATCTTGGGAACAATCTATGGTTTGAAATTTGGTGTTTGGAAGCTCCTTGTGACTACCTCCTTGGACTTGGAACATTTGAAGAATGCAGACGTAAATTGAAGAAGTGTTATTGAAGATTGTCTTCCATCTATATTATAATGCTGTGTGTTTGGAAACATGAATGAAAATCTTTAAAATTATGTTTAAAATCTTCAAAATTATGTTTTCTATAAAAAAACTAAATATTTAATGTATTTTTTACAACGACCGAGTCATTGAAAACGAGCCGGCCGAGTCATTACCGTTTCGGAGTCGGAGTCGGAGTCATTGCTCGGCCGAGTCGGAGTCGAAGTCGGAGTTTTAAAACTATGGTCTCAATGCATCCTTCATCCCTTGTGAAATCTCACCATCCATTTGAGGAGAGAATTTGCGTGAAGGTCCACGATTAAGGCACTCATTGTTGTAGTATTTTGGATTCAATCAATGAACCAAGCAATGCAAAGGTGTGCAATTCTCGTCCCACCTACTGACAAAAATATCCTGTATGGTGGTGAAGAAGGCCTCCATTAATGTCTCATACTTAGGGCACTCATTCTGAGAAATAATGGTCCTCACAGACTCAACCATAGAATCCCATACCTCAAAAACCTCTCCTAGGATGGGTTGGTCTATGTCTACAAATTGTAACAAAGCAATGATAGGGTCCATGATCTTAATAGTAAGATCTATCCTCACCCACCAACTATCATCTAAGACTGTTTCCTTTACTTTTTTTGAGGTTGATTGATCTGTGTTTCTCCAAAAGGACCAAAACTATTAAATAACCATGTCCCCAATAACGGTTTTGACCTCCCTCAACCTCAGCATGGCAAATGAAAAGATAACCCATGTATCTGCAATCTTCAACAATGATAGATGTGTATACTCTTTGTAGATTGTGAGGGGATTGGTATGATTTACTACAAAGTTGTGGATATTCTGTTCATCCTCAATAAGATTTCCAATCCATGAGACATGAAAAGCAATAGCTTTAAGTGATAAATGCAAGGAATGGATAGTGCAAGGTTTCCAAAATATTTGTGGATATTTAGCTTCCACAATCATGCCAACAACCTTGCGAACAGGTGCATTGTCTGTAATGATTTGCACACAAGAATCAATGCTTACATTTTCAATACATTTAATAAACAACTCACTTATATATTTTGCATCCTTGTATTTTCCAAGAGCATCCTCTGCTTTCAAGAAAATTGGTCCATTCAGGGAAGACACCATGAAGTTGATGAGTGGATGGCGTGCTGCAGTTGTCCATCCATAAAAAAAATAGTAACCCAAGATGTTGGCCATGCTAATTTAATAGGCTCGAGCATTTTATCCACCTCCTTTTCCTTAACCAACAATGTGGTTCTAAGCTTCTCTGAACTAGGAGGCACATACCCCAATGGAGCTCCTTGAGCTAGAGCTCGAGACATCTCAATAAATAAAGGTGACCATGCAACATTAAATGATATGAAGTTGAGATAGAAAAAAAGCCAATGGTAAGATGAATCTCTTCTTACCTCTCTTGTTGAAATATCTTGCCCATTGGTCCAAGTGCCCTCCTTTTTGTTACTGGACCTATACCCCCACTGGAACTCCCAAATGGATAATTGCTTTTCCTCAAGAATGCAAGGGGATCCTCATTTTTGTTTAACTCAGATGTGTAGCCAACATTGCCACACCAACAAGGGCCTCTCTTTCTATTTCATTCCACTTAGATGCACTCATTCGTACACATGCTCCAATTGCACAAGATGTGCCCAACATGTGCCCTTTCACACTAAAATGGGTACTTTTGAATTGATGGTTGCAAAAGCATGCCTAAAGGAAATTTCCTCCTCGCTTTAACTTGCTCCCTGGCCCTTGATGTCTTGTAGCATACTTCCGCAAGGGATATTTCCGTTCTTGAGCCTGTTGTCTTGCTAAAATAATGTTTCTCTCAACATTTGGACCTGTTGTCACAACCCCACTTCCAACAGATGGAATATTGGCAGATCCTAATGAAATTGAAAGAGGGGGGGGGGGGGGGGGCATTCCTCCCCTTCTTTTGCCCCTTTCCTGCTACCATTGATTGAGCCATGATTGCTGTGAATATAAAGCAATATGGACTACTGAAAAGCTGTGCATGTTAACAAAAACAAACTGGTAGACTGTTGTAGCAAAACTAAAAAATATTGGAAGGGAAATCCACTTACTTGCACATGTAATCTCCTCCAAAACTTGTCTTCCTCCTTTTCTGGTCTCTCAAACACTCCTACAACTCTAAAACAACAAACAAAAATGAGGGAAATCGGCCCAAACTAGCTTTTAGCAATGCGCGGGGTTATTTTTCAACATAGATGTGTTACTTAATCTGGACACGTTTTTCGCATGTGCTCAACATGAGTCAAAATTGTGTCTCTCATCTCAAACACGAGTCAAACTCCCATCCGGAATGTGTCATCACCATGTCGTGTCTGACACAAAGGATTTGTGACACTCTGGGGGACATGTCATGTGACATAGATTGTAGATATAAGTTAGTATCTCTCTTATTCGTTATGGATTTAATTCTCACATACATAGTTAATGTTTTCGCACCTCCCACCTAAACGTGGGCCACTATTTCGATATAATGAATCATATCACATTTTGGTCTAGTGGAGTCAACTACAAATTTTGCAATTTCCCAAGAATGATCATGGAGAATGCTATGCTTGACCTTATTGTTTTAAGATACCTTGCCCCTTAATGCTTGATTAAGGATATGGGTTATCTAAACTCAATCTCCAAGGTTAATTTATGGAGATGGGTTGTCAAATTCCCACTTTTGTTAACCATTTTAAACCTCTTTACTGAGACAACCATTGTCTTCTGCGCACCAAGAGCTTTCCAACGATATATTTTTCTTTCAAATCTAGGCTTTGGAGTCTGGACTTAGAGTTATGCCCATTTTAAAATTTGTCCTCTAAGTGCCTTGTTAGCATCCATGTGGCAATACTTTTGCCCACATGTCACCATTGTACAATGCCATACTATGTCATATCGCCAAATAGGCATGAGACATCAACCTGCTATGCCAACATGCCATGCCATGACATTATTGGATTTCACCTGTATAGGGAGGAAAACCTGATATGTTGTCCTAACCTCTCGATATTCGATCTTGCGATAACTTGATATTTCAACGCACAATATTGCAAAAGCTGATAGCTTGAAGTCTCGACCTCCCTATATTTGGAAGGTCGATATCTCAACAATTGATACCCAATCATCAAAGAAACTGATAAACAATAGTTACTTCTTGATAATTTCTTCATTTGTCAACAAACTTTCTCGTTAATGTGGTCATTGGGCCATCAAGGGAAGACTATCTATTAGATTAATGACTCATGCCCAATTAGATTAACGGGTCATCAACTATTGTAACTTCCACTTTTTATGTCAATTGCTAAGTCATAGGACATGTCCCTTAGGGTCTCGTGTCTCGTATTTCACGTGTCGGACATGAAACATGCCTTAAAACATGTCGAAAACGTTTTTCTTCGTGTCCTCCAATCGAGACATGTGTTTTGGACGTGGCTAAAATGTGCCCTAACGTTTTTGGTTCTTAGGACATGTGTCCCATGAAAAGTGATATTTAAAACCTGCAACATGGTTTATTTTTGGGTTTTTTTGTCATTGTTTGCCACCGAAGTTGATTTTGCTCGTTGCCGAAATCAAATTTGTTGTGCAGTGCGAGGAATTCCATCATATTCGAGCGCGATGCTCACAACTTCACATTGACCTTGACCTGGAGATGCAGGAGACGAGCATTCGCGTGCTTTGCTGAGAGTTTGGAGCACTTAAATTTCCTGTAAGTTGTGTTATAGCCTACAAAAATTAACTTAATTATACACCAGTGACCACATATAGATAATGTGTTGAAATAAAAAGCCCAGCTCCCCGTCATGTGCTCATTGCTCAGTGCATCTTCAAGGTCTAAATGGAGGGAAAGCTCAATTAACGCTCTGGTCAACAATGAAGTTTGAACACATATAAATTTAGAGTTCATAAACTACCTTATGTGAAGTTTGAACATGATCAAACTTGTTTGAATTTAATAACAAAAGTTATAGCATGAACAATTAACATTGAACAGTGAACATCATTGATGTAGTAAATTAATAAACTAAATAGTAAAGAGTGTGTATTAAATACTAAATAGATATCATCATTATTCATATCTATACGGATGAAGCACTATATTTCAGTATTTTTTTAATATATATATATAAAACGTGTTCCTCGTGTCCTATTTCTAGTGTCGTTGTGTCTTGTGTCGAATACTCGTATTTACGTGCCCTTCGTGTCTCGTGTCCTTGTTTCATGCTACTTAGGTCAATTGACATTTTGTCCATTGGGTCACCATGCCCAATCGGGAAAAACATATGACAATCGATGTGAGTAATCTCTGTTACTCGACAGATGTTTCAAGATCTATTGGTATCGGGGGTTTGCATTTGGAGGTTGCGCGATGTGTTACCCACACTCGATAGCCTGACATGATCCAGGTGGATGTTGGTGGCCACCCACCTATCCCATTTGGACCCCCACAACTGTCTCTTTCAAATTTTTTTTCAGTTTCTTAATTATAACACAGTTTACTATTTTTAGCAGTTTTTTTCGGGTCCTAAATTTTTGGAGCCGTTTTGAGGCCCTAAACGACATTTTATGGGAAATCTACTGCCAACGATTTTTTTGTCAAAAAATCATCTTTTCCGTCGTAGTCCTCGGAGGGATCTTTCCAACGGGCTATCATGCGCGTCAAACGGAGATAATATGACCAATTCACGACCTCGGGAAGTTGATGTACCAACTTACCCAAAAATTGGGCTCACAATTTGGCGTTTCATCTTCTAGGGTTAGGTTTTGGAATGTAAAGGGTTTTCCATTGTTTCTCAACAATAAATAGGCCTTCGAGCCTCATTGTAACACAGTTCAGAGGCATGTAGCCGCCACATCTCTTCTCAGAGATAAGCTACCATCGCCCTAGCTGGTTTATTTTCCATTTCTGTTTTGTAAGCATATTTCAGTATTTTACAGTAATGAAATGAAGTATTATTTCCGCTGCATATCTGTCTTTATGGTTATCTCTGTATTTTATTGCGTTCCTGTTTAAATCCGGATCATGACATCCCTTCTGTTGGATTTAAGCTCCTTTGGGCTAAGCTCTTGGTCACGGCCCCCGCTGGACCATATGACCAGGGCCTAGGGCTAGAGCCTCCAATTTCCAAATTTCCAAAGCTTCTGCTAACAACCTGGAATTCTGAAACTTCTCCCAAGCTCCCAATCTGGTTTTAGATGACTGAAATTAACTTTGATAGGGCAGAAACCTTGCCCAAAGACCTCTGAAGGCTCAGAAATCCTCTCCAGCCTATGAAGACATCTCAAACATTGCTTTCAACATGACATCACCACAACAGAAGACATAAAATGGCCAATGACCAATCTTCTTAACTTCAGGTTAACTGAGATGAAATACTCAATCCTTTGTACTGCAAATTACAACCTCACACTGTCAACTCCAAAGTCTTAGGTAAAGGCCATTCACATTACAGAATACATGAAGAGCCTCAAAGCTCAAGTAAACTTACACATTCACCTTTCTAATCCATACATTCAATATTCATCACAGGTAACTTGTTTTAAAGAAACCTCTCTCTCTCTCTCTCTCTCTCTCTCTCTCTTTATATATATATATATATACACACACTATTCATTCACGAAAGAAGTAATAGTTAGCACCTAGGCAAAACTATACAATATATTTAGCTCATCATTCATACATATTCGGTAAACCAGGATTAACTTCCAGCTTATCATTACATACATACACAATAACCAGCATAGTAAGAATCATGAACCATCGAACAACAATTTCATTTCATTAATAGAGAAATAGATGCACTTATCTGATTCACTGAAACTTGCTAGAAATTGAAGAAGGGAGAGCCACGTTCCACTCAACTGTGGGCCCAGCTACACTGCAGATTTCTTGCAGCTGGCAACTCCCAAGCCAGATCCAATGCCTGAAGGGAATGCTACTCTCAGGGTTCCACAGATTTCAAATCAGGGTAGAGGACATGAAGGCCTCTCTCTTTCCAATACAAGAATTAGGATTCTGCCTTTCAATTTCTGAGCTTGGGCTTATTAACACATCAAAGTATAGCCACCATGGGCATGCATAGTGATCTAGTAGTCAGAATTCAGATTTCCCTCCTGGCCATTTGACTTAGGTTGAAGGCTTCCACGTTGGCTTCCTTATCCAATTCAGTAAAATCACAATTCCGCACAGGATTGCTGTGACTCAGAAGGTTTTCTGTCTCCTTTTGCTGAGAGTCACTGTGTCACACTGTCAGCACCCATGTGTGGTTCTATTTTGTTCCCACAGGTTTTCTTTGGTTCACTTGCCCACATTCTCTGCCTCCCTCTGACTGTTCTCACATCCCTTAGTTTCTCTTTCGATCTTTCTATTTTTCTATCTGTTTTCCTCTGTCTGTCCTTGTGTCCTCAAGAGTGTTGCCCCCACATATGCACACTGTCAGCATGAGAAATCGGGGTCCTTCCTTGGGCCGCGTGGTTAATCAGAAGTCGCTAGAATGGGTATGTAGCCCATACCTCTGAAGCAGTTGAGCACCACTCTCCCTTTCTTCTTATAACTGCTGGCGGTTGGGTAGTTCAACTGCCAAATCAGAAATTTGGGCATTCATGGTAAGATAGGAATCTTTCCCAGATTCCCCTTTCAACTTTCCTTATTGGGATCCGTGTTGGCTGCTCCCTTCTCTAGCTTTAGCAATATATTAAATAAGAGTCAATATTTAGTTTTACATCAAATGAGGTCAGTCAAGTTACCCATGCTGGTCATTCTGGTGCTATCAGTCTTAGTTAGATATTATAAAGCTCGGGGTTTGAAAAGGATGTACAATTGGCAATGTTTGATGCAGTTTGTCTCCAATATGGCCCCACCATTGACAGTAACTGCTCATTAAGCCCTTTTAAGCACCCATAGTTGTTGAAGTAGGATGTAGTATGAAGCAAATCTAGTATCTTTTTGCAAGCAACTCCACCTTGCCAAAATGGTAGTAAATTATATGTGATTGTTTATGGTTATCTAGATTTTTATCTATCTTCAATCCACTTGGTAATCCAAAAGTTGTGGAATACAATTGTACACCCAACTAGTTAAGACTTTTAATGATGATCTCATGACTTAATTCATGGTACACAAACGAAGTAAGTAGGTGATCATATAGTATTAATAGTTATGTTGAACACGTTTATTTCATTTAAAGACAAAAATGATCTACATAACCTGATGGTTATCTGGGTCTATTAACTTTTAGCCACACGCCTCACAGTTTCCCCCAATGCACAATAGTAATTTGTGGTGGAAATCTCAGAAAGTAACTGATTGACGTTCAGTGTAGAACTAACAGTAGATGGATCCAAGTCTTTATTTGAAATCTTTGCCTTCGTATTAGGATTTCAAAGAGCTTTCCAATACATGAAATGATACTCAATCGAGTTTGGATGAAGTTATGACTGTTTTACTGTTTTTGATGCATTTTAATTTTCAATCAACGGGTCAATTTTTGAGGTGAGTTACTGCCAGTTTGTTGCAAATTTAATTTGTAATAGCTTCTATCAGAGGTAATTTGGATCTAGTTTTACACAGGAATTGACATGAAAAATAAATATTGTATAAGATTAGTATTCAAGATTACCAACAAGGGGTTATTTTTGTATGGAAACCTCTTGTGGGTCTTTTTCTAAAATGTAAATTGCAACTTTTCTTGAAATTCTGCAAGGGGCATGAGGTTGTTGGTCCTCTTAACCCTGCAACAGCTTGTCATCTAGCAAGGCAATGGGGTCAGGAGTCCTTTCCACCTGGCTACTTTCTTTGCAAGTTTCATAACTTTCTGATAGAAGGCAGGAGGACAACATTAGTAAGCCACAACTGTCATTTCACAAGGAGATTGGGTTGCATAGTTTACCAACATGATCAACCAAATTTGTACTTCCCAGTTGAGTAATTTTCAGATCAAAGTTTGTTAAATTATGGTATGTTCTACGCTTAAGAGCAATTTACTTCAAATCTTCTTATTAGCCCATTATCAATTTCCAGCATTGCAGTCACTATGAACATGATAGTAAAATGCAGATAGAACATCAATGTAAACAGTAGAAGACAAGCCAAGGCAAGAGACACAAGATGTGGCACCAGCCAGGGACAAACCCCAATGCGAGGGAACCCTTTGATCAATTCTTCTTATATTCTTCAATAATTCAGCAGAGAGAGAGAGAGTACAATTTCACAAATCTGTGATTTTATAACAGCAGCAATAAAACCCTAGCCAGCAAAGTCAAAGCTGGTCAAATGGGTCAACAATGACCTCAAGTCAACTTCAGTCAACTCAGCCTCCAACAGCAATGATAGGCAACCCAAAACAGCCCAAGAAAGATGGTCAAACAGTGGTCAATGCAGGTGCAGGTCTGCAGTCAACTTTCAACAGTCAATGCTGGTCAAATCCGCGGTCAAAACATGTCAATGTTTTGCTGTCCAGAACTGTGGCCTGCTTGGAAGAGGCTCCCCACACTAATACACAGTCAAACTGACCTCCTCGCTGGTCAATGCAGTCAAACCCAGCCTTGCTGCTCCTCACTCAACCTAAGTCAACGCTGCTGCAACAGTCCTGCATCCTCCTTCCTCCCACGTGAGAGAGACCTGCTCCTCCTATGCATACCCCATCAAACTAGGAGAGAGAAGAGATTAGAGGATGAGATGAGTGGTATAATGCCACAAGGTCTCCTCCTTTTATATGCCACATTGAGGATAAGCTGGTCGACCTTGACAAATTGTCAAGAAATACAAATAAATTCATATCTCCATGAATACATGTCAGAATCGGATGATCGTTAGATTAATCCTACACCTCTTGATGAGAGGAATCCAAGAAAAATATCAGCTGCCATAAATGAGGTGACCCACATGGAGTTTGGCCCTAGTTGCCAATTTTAACACTCCCTCTCAACTAGGGATAACTCCATCAGCGAATCCATCTATCTGTCGGTACTATTTCTGCCATCAAATGCACTGCCCTGCACTGCTCTGCTCTGCCGAACTATGATGAAGAAGAAATGATCGAGAATGTATCATACCATCCTCGATTGACCCGAAGTCAGTCCCGATGAAGAGAGTGTGCCTTACCACTCTTATTGATCCGAAATCAGTTCCAAAAGAGAGTGAGTTATATCACTCTGACTGACTCGAAGTCAGTTCCAAATAGAGTATCTCATACCACTCTTACTGACCCGAAGTCTGTTCCAATTGATCCCAGATCAATGTCATCCTAGCATAGGGAGTACAGTAGATACATGATGCATCCATCGGTAATACTATGGTCCCAATCCTCATTTCCCTACTCATGGGCTAGATGAGAGGTACTTCCCATGAGTCCCAGACTGCATGGGTTGGATGTCTCAGCAGGAGAAAGATAAAACACTCATCCTGCCTACAAGTCGCCACGGGGTATCACAGGGGAAGGCTGAACCATTTGCCCTATACATAGCAAACCACTAGGGGAAGGCTGAACCACTCACCCTATGGTTGCTCATCGCTCCAAGATGTACCCCAGGCTCTCTGGAGCTTCTAGAGCTCAATGTATGTATCATACAAGACCCTCATAAGAGGGTCTCTCCACAACTCCTAGTCGTTCTCGGAAAGTCAAGAATTTGACCTTTCTCAGGGGCTTCGTCAGAATGTCAGCAACCTGCTCATCAGTCCTGATATGATGGAGCCTTATCGCTCCTCGTTGTATCATATCCCGGATAAAGTGGTACCTCATATCAATGTGATTGGAGCAATCATGAAATACGAGATTCTCTGATAAACGATTCCCACTCTGGTTGTCGCAGAGGATCACAGTAGTATTCGGCATGTGACCAAACACCTCACTAAAGAGCTTCCGCAACGAGACAACTTCACAGGGGGCCATAATCGCAGCAATGTACTCGGCCTCAACAGTGCTCAAAGCCACCAACTATTGCTTCTTGTTCATCTAGGAAATTGAAGCAGAACCCAAAGAGAAACAACACCTGAAAGTGCTCTTTCGGTCCACCACACTACTTGCCCAATCAGCATTGGAATAACCATGCAACCTCACATCTCCGGCAGTGTACCTCAGTCCATGAGTGATTGTGCCATAAAGATATCTCAGAAAATTCTTGGCACCAATCCAATGTGAGTGATGAGGCTCAACCATATATTGGCTCAACGTGTTGACTACAAAACATATATCTAGACGGGAGTTCACCAAGAACATCAATGCTCCTATGAGTTGACGATACTCAGAAGCATTTCCCAACACAGGTTCGACAACACTACCGCATAACTTCTTGAAGTTAAGCTTTATCGGGGTAGTCACGGGCTTGCAGTCCACCATACCAAATCTCTCCAATATCTTCACTACCTATTTTCCTTGAGATAGGAAAATTTCTTCTGGCTTTTGCCAGACCTCAGCCCTAGGAAAGAGTGCATCAGCCATAGGTCCTTCATCTCAATTTCGGAAGCCAACTCCCTCTTACATTTGTGAATGAGAGGGTTTGCACCTGTCAGAAAGAGGTCGTCAACCTACAACACAAATATGAGAGGCTTATCATGTTCAACCTTAAAGTAAAGGTTCAGATCGACTTCACTCCTAGTAAATCCCAACTTCATCAAATAACTATCGATCCTCTCATCCCAAGCTTGGGGTGCTTGCTTCAGTCCATAGAGGGCTTTCTTCAACCTGCATTCATGAGATTGTCGATTATGAATCTCAAACCCATCGGGTTGTTCCACATAGACTTCCTCTTTAATCGAACCATGCAAGAACGTGGTCTTAACATCCATCTGATGTAGGTTCAATCCTTGCGAAGCAACAAGGGCTATGATCGAGTGGATGGTGGTGTATCAGGTAACAGGTGCAAATATCTCATCATAATCCACACCTTCCTTTTGAGAGAAGCCTGGAGAAACAAAGCGAGCTTTGTACTTTTCAGCACTCCCATCAGCTCCATGCTTGATTTTGTAAAGCCATTTCGAGGTGACAATTGTTTTGTCCTGGGGTCTGGGGACCACATCCCAGACATCATTCTTCATGATGGACTCGTATTCTTCATTCATAGCATCCTTCCATACAGCTTCTTCGAACAATGTAGGCTCATTTTGAATGATGGTGCTGGTCGACTTCTTGCTTTCACGAAAAGTCCCTCTAGGTGTAATATGTCTCTCGACATCTTGAAGAGTCTCCCTAAGCCATGAGGGCCTCTTCCTAGAAGAGGAAGGCTCTTGCGGAGGGGGGTCAATAGGATACATAGGTTCTTCAACATCTGGCATCGTTTCATCTTCTTTCTCATCCAACTTTCTGGTGCCAGCTTCTTTATCTTTCCTTAGAATAGGAAGATTGTCAACCTTGCTAAGAGCCATATCTTCATCAAAGGTGACATCATGACTTATTTTGACTTCCCTTTGACCAACCACATAGATTCTATAGCCCACAAAGATTCCCTTCTTTCCAGATGCACCCAATTTGCGTTTTTTCTCTTTCGGCACATGAAAATATATGGGACTTCCAAAAATTATAAAATGAGAGACCTCAGGTTTATTACCAGTGAACATTTCTTCGAGAGTCTTGGAATCCAATGCTTGATGAGGGCATCAGTTTTGAACATATACGCCAGTGTTCGCAGCTTCGGCCCATAGAGACTTCGAAAGCCTTTGATTACAAAGTCTTCCTTTCAGCCACACCATTCTGCTCAGGAGTGTATGGTGTTGTGGTCTACCTCTTAATGCCAACTTCTTTGCAAAAGTCCTGAAACTCATTGGATTCATACTCTGTCCCATTATCAGTCCTTAAAATCTTGATTCTCTTCTCGGTTTGATTCTTGATCAAGGCTTTGAAGTGATGGAACCAGGAGAACACTTCATCCTTCTTTTTCAAGAAGTAGATCCAAGTATTGTGAGAATAATCATCTGTAAAAGTAAGATAATATAGATAACCTCCCAAAGAGTTTACATGCATCATACCAGATATGTCGTAGTGGACCAACTGCAATATATCTTTTGTCTTGCTATGGCTTGAGGGGAATGGTCCCTTTTTGAGCTTTCCTTCGGCACATCCCAGACGTACACCTTCATGCTCTACTTTGAACTTCGACATCCCTTTCACCATCTGTTTTACATCGGGTAGAGCCTTATAATGAAGGTGGGCAAACCTCTGGTGCCATAGTTTAGACTGTAGAGATGTGTCGCAAGACATGACTCCCAACGGACTTCCTCCAACTTGATATAAAGAGTCAACCCGGAACCCAAGAGTGAAATCATCTTTAAAATTCTTTTTCCAAACACGTACCTTGCCATCGATGAATGCTACTTTGTAGCCTTTGTCTTCCATTGCCGAAATGGACACCAGGGGCTTCTTGAGATCAGGTACATATAAGGCTTTTTGCAAGTGGATCGTGTTACTCTAATTCAATTGAAGAGTAACATTCCCTACACCCTTTACGGGACAGGTGGAATTGTTTCCAAGAATAATCTCCAAGTTTGTTTCCTTCTTTATCAGATTAGAGAGAGCTTCCTTGTAACCAGTGAAGTGCCTTGAGGCACCACTATCAATAAGCCAATTGCCCAACGAGTCCGGTGGAGAGGTAGTGGAGAGGGCCGATATCAGATAACACTCATCTTGCTTATTGTTAACAACATTCGCTTCATACCTGGAGTTCCTTGCTTTCTTGGAGGGTTGACCACTTCCTTGATTTCCCGCATTCCTCTTTCCTTTGCCATTGAACCTACCATTCCTTTGATTGTGGTTGGAGTTGCCCCTGGAGTGATTTTGATCATCATCATGTGATGTGTGCTTTCTATTTGGACACTCCCTCGCATAATGGACAAATTTTTTGCAAACGAAGCATCTTCCCTTCCTTCCACCCTTCAATCCGGGCTTTCCTTTGAAATGACCTTTAGACTCAGAATTAGTTCTCCTTTTGGCATGAGAGGAGAAAGCGATAGGGTTGCCTTTGTTTGAGGGCATTCCTTGCTCCACCATCCTTGTCTCTTCTTGAATGCATCTCGACATTAATTCTTCAAATCCTGGAATTCGATCATTGTTGAGAAGAGTGGTTCTAAATATATACCATTTAGATGGGAGCTCTCCAAGGGTAGTGATAGTTAGTTCCCTATCAGGAATGACTTCTCCAATCGATAGAAGATCATTCTTGATCTCACTGATCCTTAAGAAGTAGGATTAAATATCCTCGTCCTTGCCCTTCTTAACATCCTTCAACTTATTTTTGAGAAACAAAACTTGATTTGCATCACTAACTTTAAACAAGATTACCAGTTTGTCGTAGATCTCCTTGGAAGTGTTCAGCTCAGAAATGTAGGCCACCAGACACATTCCTTGCTCCACCATCCTTTTCTCTTCTTGAATGCATCTCGACATCAATTCTTCAAATCCCGGAATTCGATCATTGTGGAGAAGAGTGGTTCTAAATATATACCATCAGATGGGAGCCCTCCAAGGGTAGTGATAGTTAGTTCCCTATCAGGAATGACTTCTCCAATCGATAGAAGATCATTCTTGATCTTTGTGATCCTTAAGAAGTAGGGTTGAATATCCTCGTCCTTGCCCTTCTTAACATCCTTCAACTTATTTTTGAGGAACAAAACTTGATTTGCATCACTAACTTAAACAAGATTACAAGTCTGTCATAGATCTCCTTAGAGGTGTTTAGCTCGGAAATGTATGCCACTAGACGCTTGTCAATTGAGTCTCGGATAATCTTGTTCGCTTTGACTTTGTCCTTAATGTACTTGTTCTTTGTAGCAACTGGTGCATTTGATGGAGGCTCCATAATTCTACCCCTCACATAGTCCAACACTTCTTGCTCTTCCAATGTCAGATCAAGGGACATCTTCCATCCGTGATAGTCCGATTTCTCACGGAGCTTGTCTTCGGCCGACAAGTGATATGAGGAACCCATGAAGCCTTTTTGTCCTTTCCAACTGTCTTCGATGGTTGCTCTTTCACTCTTGCTTGGGCTTTGTCTTCACCTCAGCTTTGATACCATGTTAAATTATGGTATGTTCTATGCTTAAGAGCAATTTACTTCAAATCTTCTTATTAGCCTTATATCAATTTCCGGAATTGCAATCACATCAATATGATAGTAAAATGCAGATAAAACATAAATGTAAACAGTAGACGACAAGCCAAGACAAGAGACACAAGATGTGGCACCAACCAGGGACAAACCCCAATGTAGGGAAACCCTTTGATCAATTCTTCTTATATTCTTCAATAATTCAGCAGAGATAGAGAGATAGTACAATTTCACAAACCCGTGATTTTATAATAGCAGCAATAAAGCCCTAACCAACAAAGTCAAAGTTGGTCAAACAGGTCAACAATGACCTCAAATCAACCTTAGTCAACTCGACCTCCAACAACAATGATAGGCAGCCCAAAACGGTCCAAGAAAGATGGTCAAACAGTGGTCAACACAGGTGCAAGTCTGTGGTCAACTCTTAACAGTTAACACTGGTCAAATCCGTGGTCAAAATAGGTCAACACTTTGCTGTTCAGAACTGTGGCTTGCTTGGAAGAGGCTCCCCACACTAATCCACAGTCAAACTGACCTCCTCGCTGGTCAATGCAGTCAAACCCAACCTTGCTACTCCTTGGTCAACCTAAGTCAACGCTGCTGCAATAGTCCTGTTTCCTCCTCCTTCCCACGTGAGAGAGACCTCCTCCTCCTATGCATACCCAATCAAGCTAGGAGAGAGAAGAGATGAGAAGATGAGATGAGTGGTATGGTGCCACAAGGTGTTGGACACCTAATCCTAAATGGGTTAGTGTGGAAGCCGAATGGACAAAGCAGTCCAAGAGACCTTGGGATGTGAATCCCAACGGTCACATAATGTACCATAAATATACATCATTTGTGAATAAAAAATGTAATGCATGCTTTATCTTTCCTATCTTTCTTGCTCCCCATGTGTGTTTAACATGGTATCAGAGCCATGATGTGTGGCCTGTTTTCTTTCTCAGGGTTCATCCTTTAGGTAAAAAAAAAAATGAGATGTTGTTATTCCCTGAGCAACTGGTCTGAGCTGCCTTGAATAACGCTGGCCTAGCCTTCATTACCTGCGCTTTGTCTGCCACACCTGCACTGCCTCTGCCATAACGCATCTGCCCTGACATAATGCGTTGCCTCTGCCACACCTGCGCTGCCCTGACATATTTATGATTTTTTTGGTATTCACTGTGACTCCAAACCGTTTCATATTCTCACCTCTGTCCATAACGCTGCCTTTCTATTTTTCGTCACACAGAATCTCAGGAACTATGCTGTCCATAGTACGCTGTATGCTCGTCCAAGTTTTGTATATGGCAGTGCGTTGCAATGATTTTACATATACGGCTTGAGCAAGACTGTCAGCCATTTGAATTGAGCACTGAGTCCATGCATTTCACATCCTATTTTCCTGTGATATGACTACTGTCAATCCTCTACTTTCCACGTAACAACGCGTGCAGCCGCACCATAAAATATTGGAAATTAGTATCCTATCCCCATTTGACTAGTCCTGATTCCTGTTATCGCATATGATCTTCAAGCGCAAGCACCAAACAGAAAGTTCGTCAGGCCGTCATCATGTTCACGCTTCGATTATCAACACCGATTTGGCTTCTGTGCATTTTTTCTGAACATTGCCTGTTGTTTCACTTTGTTTCAGCAAGCTCAAACAACAGCAGTCACGGGTCCAATTGAAGAAGTGGAACATAGAGTCTTCTGATGCATGGAACCTTACTGGAGATCCGTGTACTGGACGAGCCATCGATAGTACGCCCATTACCGATACTTCTATGAATCCCGCCTTCAAGTGTGACTGCACCTTCAACAAGGGAACCACCTGCCATATTATACAAATATCGTGACCTGCTCCTCAGAGGTTTGCTGTGGACTTTTCTTCAACTGGCATTTGGGCTTCGACTTGGTGACCGAGTGCGGATACGACTACGAGAAAAACTGTGGCTACAACCCCTTGACATGCTTCCTTTGGAGCCATATTCCTTTACACAGCCTGCATCTACTCCCCTTTTGGGGTTTCTGCTATCTGTTATCAGCCTATATCTACAGGATTTGTGCCATCCATGATGGGTTTTGCAGACAGGTTTGAAGTAGACTGCCTATTGCTGGGATTTTCATGGTGCTTTTCGTGGGATTATTTGGCAGACCTGTGTTCCTTGTATGATGTATTTTGTATCGGCTAAACTGACAAGTCACTGCCTGTTGTTTGCGCTATATTTGGTGATTCTTACAGTTTCGTTTGAGGGGCCTACACGCTTGATATCAGTCATAGTCAATTTTTGCAGAAGATTGAAACTCGAGTTAATGAATGCCGGAAGGGCGGTTTTAAAGGAACTCAACAGTGCTCATCTTCACACTTATATATTTTTGCATTGGCATATCCCAGTTTAATAGTGATGTTACGCTCCAGTTCATTCTTGAAATGAACTGTCTGGACCACAGATATATGGTAATGGAATCCATGAATTTAATTTCTCGTGATTAGATGAGATGTTCTTTTTTGAAAAGGCTCGATAGTGTCGATGAACCCCATATTGAGTTATGTACGCAGATTTGTGGAAGCATTGCATTTTATATTGTGTTGGTAACTCCTGCGTTTGGTGAATGTTGACTGTGTCTGGTGTGAATACATCAAATTGACTGTGTATGCATTGGTATACTTCTCCTCTTTGTTGAGTATGTGATGCGGTGAGCTCTTATTAATGTTGGAGATCGATTTGGTGTGAGTCTCTTCGTATTCCAGCACGCACAGTATCTTGAAGGATAAATATAGTAAGAACCTTCTTGTTAATGGCAACACGTAGGGCTAGCAGCCACTAGGCAGCCTGAGAAAAGTGATGCGAATGGTCGTTGGCGTCCATGGTTTTTTCAACATTGTTGTCAGCATAATATATATTTTGGCAGCCAGTAATAAGTTGGTATCAGGCCCATATACCGTGCTCCCATGATTTTCTTATTGTCATATTTCAATATGATTTGGAGAAGTTCGAACCACACCTCACCAAGGGAGATTTGTTATTAACTGTGGAATAGTTTTGGCTAGTCTTTGCATCAGATTTGGATTTTTGATTAAAGTAATGCTCCATTTTTTAAGAAGCTTGAAATATCTTTCCAAGAAGCTTTTAGCTTTCTGAGGAACTCAAAGTATCATTAAGGCACTTGCTTTTTTTTGGGAAAATGGATCAAATTGGTGAAGTATTAGAGTTTTTGAAAACTCTAATACAATCTACTTCTAATGGCACATTCCAAATCAGCAAAGTCTCTCTCTCAGAAATTCAGACATGTTTACAAAATGCACAGGAAAAGATTGATTTTTTGCAGCTTGAATCACAGCTACAGCAAGAAGAGCTACATCAAAATAGACATTCCAGGAATTGCATTAAGCATTCCAGAGTTGTTGGTCATCCTTAAACCATCACAGGTTGAGACTTCCCTTTTCAGGTTGAAGTTTTACCTTTTATGTGGGGTGAGACCTCCCTTTATTGGTTGAAGGTTTTCCTCTTTAAAACAATAGGATCACTTCCTCTAGCAGAAGACTTCAGCTTCTTGCCAGTTTTGGAAGAGTTTCCGGGAACTGCACTAAGCGTTCCAGTGTTGGTGGCCATCCTTAAACCACCGCCCTTTATACCAACATTTCAGAGAGCACATTCAGCCTAGTGCTGCCATGCATTTTTGGCACATTTTGTATTACAGCTCTTCTTCTTGGACTCATACATAACCCTTGGATTAAGGGGGGGAATGTTGGACACCTAATCCTAAATGGGTTAGTGTGGAAGCCGAATGGACAAAGCAGTCCAAGAGACCTTGGGATGTGAATCCCAACGGTCACATAATGTACCATAAATATACATCATTTGTGAATAAAAAATGTAATGCATGCTTTATCTTTCCTATCTTTCTCGCTCCCCATGTGTGTTTAACACAAGGTCTCCTTTTATATGCCACGTTGAGGATACACTGGGGATGAGAAACATTGTTTTGCTTGTTGGCCGACCATGACAAATCATCAAGAAGTACAAATAAATTCATATCTCCATGAATACATGTTGGAATCAAATGATCGTTAGATCAATCCTACACCTCTCGATGAGAGGAATCCAAGAAAAGTATCAGCTGCCATAAATGAGGTGACCCACATGGAGTTTGGCCCTTGTTGCCAATTTTAATAAAGTTAGAAGCCACTGAGGCACAACAATCAAAAGAAGACAAAAAGTTCATTTTCCAGTTATGATTAGGTGTTCTTTTGATATCTCGCATTAAATGAGTCATAAGTTTCTCAATTCTAACTTGAAATAATACCATCTTATCATGTTGGAGATCCTAGAACCGCTACATCACAAAGTGACCACTTTTAGATGATTTTAAGCAGTAGTTTAGATGCCCTGGACCATACACAATAAGGGTATTGCCGTCCCAAAGTTGGATCTTCACATCTTTTGTTCTATGATTTCAATTCTTTTCTCACACTACAACTTATGTCATACAGGTAATTCCTTATTGAAACACTGTATCCTTGTGTTCCTTGGAAGGATTTTAAAGATGAAAATTTCATGAATGCAAGATTCAATAATCAAACAAGTTGATACACACCATATTCCACAAAATTCATGTTCTTTTGAAGCTAACATAGAAATTCATCGAGGAAACAAATCCCACATCTACCATCAAGAAAAATCACCCACACTGGTTCTATTAATAGAGGGAGGAGACACATGGAAATAATGCATTTAAAAAAATTTAAGATGATGTCGAAATTCATTGTTTCCTCTTTCAAATATTAACTAAAATGAACTTGAGCATATATCATTAACTGTAGTGTGGAAGCATTGAAAAATCCACTTTTACGAAGTACAACAATTTTACACCAATGATCTATCAAATTGGTACATGGCTTTTGTAATGTATAATTATATTGGATAATGATATATGTTTTATCTATTGCTTATGAACTAAGGCTTCGCTCTTTGAAGTTGAAAGTCCAAATCAATTGTTAGATTTGGGTATTCTTGGAATCTTTCCCCGTCTGTTGCTTGGCGTAATAGTTGTCAGTTTGCTTATAAACTTTTCTGACAAATTTGAAATGATTCAATTTCTTCTTGTCCAGTAGATCAAGTTTTCCATTGCAAACACTCGTCCTTATGGTGTACGTTGTTTATATCTGAGGATCAGAGTATGTTCACAATACTTTCATCAAGTTAGGATGGTTTAATGATTTCAACAGATTGAGTAAGCCATTGAGTAAATGTCCATATACAGAGGCAAAGCCAACTTGAACCTGAATGCATATTCTCCAACTTGGTCCACGAGTGTGAAGGGTCATATCTAATAATAGATGCAACCATTCTAAGTCTGCAACTAGTAATGCATGTTCAATTTAGTGTTGATCATGCCTCTCTTTATATCTAACTTGAGATACTTGCAAGTTTTTTCTGTATTGCTCATGAATTTGCCTTAACATTGCCACAAATATCACTACTTGAACCTGCTCTTGCTCCTCCTTGCTACTCTTCTCTTCTATATTTGAAAAGCTATATCAAATGTGATTCATGGTAGAAAGCATGGACATGTTTGAATCATAGTTCTTTATGTTGAAGCAACTAATGGTTCATTTGTAGCATTGTTGAATATGGAATTCTTTGAATGCTTGTGATTAAATGCAAGTAGCAGTTGCTTCATTTACCACCCGATCACTGTTAATCTATTGGAGGATTAAATGTTGTTCTTCTCTTAGTTTTGTGTCTATCAATGACCATAAATTACGAAAGGAACTCCAAAGTATGTTATGCTTTAAAGTGCCTAGGTTTGTGGGAACAAAGACAGGGATGTCTTTCGAAATCAGGGTAGGACAAAGTTTTCACCGGGTTTGTGCTATTCCTTCTTCACCTTCGAGTCCCTTTATCCTCTTTACATATTTCTATAGGGGACTGGGAGCATTCTTTTGAGATTTTAATATGTAAAGGGTGGAAATATGCTCTCATCGTGTTGCATTACTAGGATAAAGCATTTTGTGAACTCTCACTATTTGAGCATTCATTTTCCTATTGCCAATTTTTGGTGCTGATGCTCAAAAGTTCATGTATTCTCTACATCCGTGTATCCTTCCATTTTACTAAGAACTACTTGTACTCAACACACTATGCCCTGGTTACTTTCTCATCTAGAGCTCTTCAATTAACTTTTGGCATATTCCTTGGCATCTACTTTTGCTAATTACCTCTCTATTTGTTTTCTTCTTCAAGGCTTTGATTGCATTTTGTTGAATAGAAAAAGATGCTTCACAATTTTTTTGTAGGTAATTTGCAAAGACCTTGAATCCTTTAAGTTCATTTTGATTCTTTGGGGAAGGCTAATTCATAACTGTTTTTGTTTTCTCCTGGTTTATGTGGATTTCATTTTAACTTACTATGATCCTCAAATATAACATGTGATGTTTTTACAAATTCAGCTCTTACCAAGGAAGGGAATTGCCTACTACGTATATTTGCATTGCGTGGGAGCACCCCCAACACCTTGCTTTTCCTTCGAATTGCACTACGAGTAGTAGTTCCCTTGAAGTGCCCCGGTGAACACTCTTTTAGGTTGCTCTGGCATGGAAGCATTTTTAGGAAGCATGCTTCTAGGGTTTTGAGGTTGTCCTTACCTTTGTAGGAAGTGCTCCTTGAGTAGTGTTTGGGTACTCCCTCAATATTTAGCTTGTGGGGAGATTAAAGCATCCTTTCACTCCATTGGATCTCATTCTATGATTATTTCACTCATCTTTTCGAAGGTTTTGTCTTGGTAGTTGTTGAGGAGGGGTATTTGAGAGATCTTGCAAGGAGGGAGAGTGAAGGTTGCCATAGTTACATTCAATTGACATTTGGAGAGTTGAAGAGGTCTGCTCAAATCCCATTCATCATTCATGACTGTTTTATTTTCCACGTGTTGTAAACTTGTATATTTTTAAATTTGAATGATCTTTTCTCCTACTATTTTACGATTCCTTCTTCTCCTCATTATATTGCAAGGAGTATGTTATTTTCAAGAAGCATGATGGGTATGCGGGTTATCATTATAGTGTTTTTTTTTCAATTAATTTTCTAATTATGATGGTGTTCCTGAGAAGTTGAAATTCCAACAATGAGCAGGAAGAATTAGGTATTGGCTCATACCATGGCGAGTTGGAAGATGTGGAAGTAGATGAAGGGGATGATAATACTTTTAGTGATGATGTAAATAAATCCGACAACATTTTAACATCCTAGTTGAAGTATGTGCCAAAGCATCAAAAGGAAAGTGGGAGGAACCACGAAGGTTACATACCCTAATGGTAACATAACTTTTGCAGGTTCATATACTTGTGAGGAAGCATCATTGTGGTATTATAACAAGTGATGAAAAGAAGAGTAACACAAAAAGGGTCAAAACTTGTGTTAAAGTGCCAACAAAAGACATAAGAAATACATCAGGGAAGAAGAGGAAGCACAAATCAAATTGAAAAAATCAATTGTTGAATTTGAGACCTCACGTAGAATGTGTGGTGGTTGGTGCTTATCCACCCATGCTAGTGGATCCTCGTGCATTCAGGGCATAGTACAACATGAATTTTCCTTGACCAAAGTTGTAGGGATGATGTGGATATAAAACAATGTTTAAGGTTCTCTATGCATGTGGCTTACCATTCGATTTTCTTCACTTACCTTAATGTCGTGAAACAATACAAAGGCATTAATAATACCCCAAAGTATGCAAGTGCCCCTTATATGACAAATATAGAACTAGGGGGCCTAACAAGGAGAGAATCAAAATCCATAGTGATTTCGAACAATTTACAAATAATCGGAATGAATATAAACATTGTATCCTATAGGTGGGCAAAGGTTAAAGTTTGGGCATTCATGAATGCTCTAGTCTTGCATTCTTCCTTTCCACCAATGACCATTTCGATCGTTATGAGATTGATGTTAATATTGTAGAGCCCTTAATTAAAATAATTTAAAAGTTTGGGCCATACAATGGTCATTCAAGTCATTATTGATAATGTTGCTAATTGTAAGGTATCTAGAGTAGTCATTAAGGATACATAACCTAACTTATTTTGGTTTGGGTGTTTGGTTCACACATTGAACCTCTTAATGCATGATATTATTTGATTGAAGGAGAATGAATATAGATGTGTTGGTGCATTGTACAAGAAAGGGAGGAGTATTGGGTGTGGAGCCTGCTTATCTTCCTGATTGTTCAAAGGTTTTTTGTTTCAGCTGCATTGGATCCCTGCTCCTAACAAGGCGGCAACGCCGCCCCTTTAATCATCGTCAAGGGGGGTCTTGCGGGGGGGGTGGCAATGACTTTTATGAGCCCCCCTGTCAGGGGTTCAGGGGCAGTGCCCCTGAAGCTAAAAGTAGATTAAAAAATTGCCTTGTAAAATATTGTAATTTCGTAGTCAATTTGGGCTGTTCATTAGGAAGATGATCTGATGGTAGAATTTATGTCAATTTAGGGTTTTTTGCTCTAGAAGGCACCCTCAGTTTATATGAGGGAATTGTATTGTGTTGTGAATTATTATTCTGAGCAAGAGGGAGAGGAGATTGTGTGAGAGCAAAGAGGAAATTATAGCGGATCTATTGTAGGTTGTATCTCTTCATTTTGCTGGATAATATAAAAAGAAGAACTGACTGTTTCTCCATAGACATAGCCCAAATTGGGTGAACCACATATATTTGTGTTTCTCTTGTTTTATGCATTTCTATATTTGTGTTTCCGCAATATTTTGTGTATTTCATTGCTCCATTGATTAATTCCTAACAACTGGTTTCAGAGCCGAAGGTTTATTTGGCTGATAAACTCATAGTAGAGAAGGGCTCTTGGTTCAAGTGGGAGCAATGGCGGAAGATGGTTGGTTTAGGGTCGAGAAATTTAACGGCCAAAACTACTAGCTGTGGAAGATGTAGATGGAAGATTATCTGTATAAAAAAGATTTATACCTACCATTGAGCAGAAAATCAAAAAAGCCAATGAGTATGATGGATGCAGAATGGGAGATTCTCGATAGAAAGGCACTAGGAACAATACCATTGTGTTTGGTAGCATCGGTGGAATTCAACATTTCAAAGGACATGACAATAGAAGTTTTAAATTTTAATGATGGAATTGGCCAAACTTTATGAAAAACCCTCGGCCTCAAATTAACGAATTTATGATGAAGCTTCTATTTAATATGAAGATGACGGAAGGTGGATCTGTTGCTGATCATTTAAATGAATTTAACACGGTTACTAGTGATTTATGTTTTATAGGGGTAAATTTTGATGATGAAGTTGGGGATCTGTTATTTCTATGCTCATTGCCAGAAAGTTGGAATGGCTTGGTTATGGTTATTAGTAACTCTATCTCTGGATTTAGTACTTTAAAGTTTGATGATGTTGTTGGCACCATCCTGAGCAAGGAAATGTGACGGAAAAGCTTGGGTGAGACATTGGGTAATGCTTTGACTACGAAGACTAGGTGAAGAAAAATGGAAAGAGGATCGCAGTAAGTCAAGAAAAGGTAGATCCAAATCTAGATCAGGGATAGTGTGCTAGAAATTTGGGAAGAAAGGACACCTGAAGAAAGACTACAAATCTCAGAAGGGAAAAGAAGGAGATGGACAACAAGAGAACAATCATGAAGCAAATGTGACAGGTGATGTGTTGCAAGATGCTTTGATTATTTCATTAGAAAATATTATTGATGCTTGGGTGGTAGATTCAGGGGCTCCATTCCATGCCACACCTGATAGGAAACATTTTCATGACCATGTTCAAGGAGATTTTTGGATAGGTTTGTCTAGGTGATGATAAACCTTGTAAATCATTGAAATGGGTAAGGTTTTTATAAAGCAACATAATGGAAACCAATGGCTATTGAAGGAGGTAAGACATGTTATAGATCTGAGGAAAAATCTAATTTCAACAGGGCAGTTGGGAGGTGAAGGCTGTGTAACTACTGTTACAAACAAAATTTGGAAGGTCATTAAAGGGGGCCTTGGTAATAGAAAACGAAGAAAATGTTAGTACATTGTATTTATGCAATAGTATTTCTAATTCTGTTAATGTCTTAGCCTCCACAAGAGCAGATACAACACTTTGGCATCATAGGCTCGTGCACATGAGTGAGAAGGGGATGCAAATTCTTCACTCAAGAAATTTGTTCCCAGGTTTGAAGCATGTTGATTTGGATTTATGTAAAATTGTGTTTATGGAAAACAAAAGAGAGTCAGATTTATCAGAGTTGGGAAGGAAAAGAAGCGCGAAAAATTAGAGTTTGTGCATACAAATATATGGGGACCTGCTCAGGAATCGTCTCTTGGTGGCTCTCACTATTATGTTTCTTTTATTGATGGTGCAACTGAGAAAACCTGGATTTATTGTATTCAAAATAAATCTAATGTATTTGATAATTTCAAGAAATGAAAAGCTTTGGTTGAGAATGAGACAAGAAAGAAGTTGAAGTGTCTCAAATCAAATAATGGAGGTGAATACTGTAGCAAAGAGTTTGATAACTACTATTCAGAGCATGGAATTCATAGAGAGAAGACATGATCCAAGTGGATATTGGTGGCCACCCCCCTATTCCATTTGGACCCTCAACATTGTCTCTTTCAGTTTTTCGGTTTCTTTAATTGGAGCACAATTTACTATTTTTGGTAGTTTTTCGAGTCCTGAACTTCTAGTGCTGTTTTGAGGCCCTAAACGATGTTTTTAGGAAAAACCTATGAAACCGGATTCGTCCAAAACATGCCATGTGTCCGAATCCCACAAATCTGACACGATTCGATGGGAATTCGAATCCTAAAATGGGACACCACGTGTCCTAACAGGACACCATCGAATCTCGGTCGTGTCCCAATTTTGGGATTCAAATCCCAAAAAAGTGGGGGTTTATGAGGTTTGTGAGGGTTTATGAGAGAGGGCTTATGAGGTTTGTGAGGGTTTATGAGGGTTTATGAGTGAGGGTTTATGAGGTTTGTGAAGGTTTATGCAGATATTTGAGTTTTGTATGTACTATGCATGCTATAATGTTACTAACTTACTTTGTAAACAGTAAAACTAACATCTAGATGAAGATCTATGTTTGAAATCAATGAATTTGTATCATTAATGAGAATTTGTGTAAGAAATATCTAATTTTTAATATATATATATATAAAATATATATATTTTTAATACAATAATATATAACAAATCCTATGTGTCCTGTTCCGGGGGGTCAACGTGTCCAAATCCGACACTCGAATCCCTTATCCTACGAATCCCGAATCCCAGTGTCAGGTGACTTCAAGTTGGTTTGGGGCGTTTTCTGTCTCTCTGTTTTCCCGGAGAGATAGAAAACGTCTCAAACTAGCGTGTTGGTTTGTTTTTGGCCTCCTCTTCAAGATCTTCGAAATGAGGTATTATGATAGCCAAACGGAGATCGTATGCCAAAGTTACGACCCTGGGAAGTTGATGTACCTATCTACCCAAACGAGGCCCACAATTTTGGCGCTTTATCTCCTAGGGTTAGGTTTTTGGATGTTTAGAGTTTTCCATTATCTCTCAATAACAAATAGGCCTTTGAGCCTCATTGTAACACGGTTCATAGACATGTCACTGCCACATCTCTTTTTAGAGATAAGCTACCATCGCCCAAGCTAGTTTATTTCCATTCTATTTGTAAGCATATTTTAGTATTCTGATATTAATGAAATGAAGTGTTATTTCTGTATTTATGGTTGGTTATATGTGTAATTTGTTGTGTCCTTGTTTAAGTTTAGATCAAGACAGTTCCAGGAACATCACAAGAGAATGGTGTATCAGAAACGATGAACACGACAATCATGGAGTGTGCAGGGTGCATGAGATTGCATGCAATATTTCCCTCACAATTTTGGGCAAATGCTGTAGATACTGTTGTTTATCTAATAAACAGAGGGCCTTCAAGTTCTTTGGATGGTGGTATTTCAGAGGAGGCATGAACAGGTAAAAAGGTAAACTACTCGTTTTTAAAGACTTTCGGTTGTGAAGCTTTTGCCCACATCAATAAAGAAAATAGAACAAAGCTTGAGGCAAAATCAAAGAAATGTACTTTTATTGAATATGGTGTAAATGATTTTGGTTATTGCTTAAATGGTTATGAAAATCACAAAATCATTAGGAGCAGAGATGTCATATTCAATGAAAAGGTCTTGTATAAGGATTAGATGCAGGGAAAGAAACATGGAAAGGAAAACAAAGAATACATAGTGCTTGATGAGACCACAGGAAAAGTAAAGGTGCATGAAAATCATAATGATCAGCAACCACAACAACGACAACAACAAGCACTTCAAACACCTGAAAGTGGTGTTAGAAGATCTACCAAGATAAGTGGCCCCCCTGAACGATACTCTCATTCATTATATTATGTATTGTTGATTGATTTTGGTGAACTAGAAAGATATGAAGAAGAAATGCAGGTAGAAACCAAGAAGTAGTGGGAGCAAGCCATGGAAGAAGAGATGGATTCCTTGATGTATAACCAAAATTGGGACTTAGTCAAGTTGCCTGCAGGTAAAACAACATTGCGGAATAAATGGGTTTACAAGTTGAAAGAAGATGATGGAGGTAAACAAAGGTATAAGGCTAGCCTTGTGGTGAAGGAGTTTGCACACAAGAAAGATATAGACTTTGATGAAATTTTTTCTCTTGTTGTTAAAATGACTTCAATCAGAACTATTTAAGTCTAGTGGCAGCAAAAGATTTGCATCTTGAGTAGTTAGATGTAAAGACAACCCTTCTCCATGGGGATTTGGAGGAAGAAATATATATGCATCAGCCACAAGGGTGTGAGGTCAAAGGGAAAAAGATGTTAGTATGCAAATTGAAAAACATCTTGTATGGCTTAAAAGAGGCTCTAAGGTAGTGGTATCTAAAATTTGATAGGTTTATGTTTAAACAAGATTATACTAGATGTCACTCTGACCATTGTGTTTATCTTAAAAAGAAAAATGATGGCAGCTATATTATATTGTTATTGTATGTAGATGACATGCTTGTTGCAAGGTCTAATATGTAGGAAATAAATGTGCTCAAAGGAAAATTGGCAAATTCATTTGGAATGAGGGATTTGGGTGCTGTAAAACAAATCCTTGGTATGAGAATAACTAGAGATAGGGAAAATTGCAAATGAACATTGTCTCAGAGTGAGTACAAGAAAAGGTGTTGGGAATATTTAATATGCAGAATGCAAAACTAGTTAGTACACCTTTGGCTAGGCATTTCAAACTAAGTAAGGAGATGTGTCCCAAGACCCAGAAAGAGATGGATTATATGTGTAAAGTTCCATATGCATTAATAGTTGGAAGCTTAATGTATGCAGTGGTCTGCACAAGGCCTGATGTTGCACATGCAGTGGGAGTTGTAAGCAAGTATATGAACAATCGAGGAAAAGAGCATTGGAAACTTGATTCTCAGGTATTTGAGAGGTACCACAAATCAAGTATTATGTTTTGTTGGTTCAAACATTGCTCTACAGGGATATGTTGATGCAGATATGGAAGGTGATACAGATAATAGGAGGAGCACCACAGGGTATGTGTTCACTGTAGGTGGAACAATTATCAGTTGGGTTTCAAAATTGCAAAACATTGTTTCATTTTCAACAATGGAAGTAGAGTATGTTGCTGCTACAGAAGCTAGTAAATAAATGATTGGTTACAACGGTTTATGGATGAATTAGACAAGAAGCAGGAGATAGACAAGTTATACAGTGACAACCAGACTGTTATTCATCTTGCAAAGAACTCAACATTTCATTCCAAGACTAAACATATACAACTCAAGTACCATTTCATACGGTCAATGTTGGAAGATGGACAATTGGTGCTGGAAAAGATACACACTAATCTTGAAGATATGTCAACAGGGAGAAACTAAGATTTTGCTCAGTTTCAATTGGTTTTCAAGTGTGATGGTGAAGTTGAGAAACAACCAGGTCCAAGTGGATTCATTGTCCAACAAGTGAAGCAACGATGGAGTTTAACAATGTTGCGAACATCAGCACCGGGATAAAATCGACGGTGGTCCGAAAAACCAAATAAAGGGGAAAATATGGGTAAAAATTCAGCAAACATCGACAAAATTAAGATACCATAAAAATATGTTTAAAAATCAACAAACATCGGCTAGGCCAAAAAATTGTGATTTCGAGATAAAATCGAGATGTTCGCAACAATGAAATTTATATAATCAGTCTCCAAGTGGGAGATTGTTGGGTGTGGACCTTGATTATCTTCTCGATTGTTCAGAGATTTTTTGTTTTGGTCGCGTTGGATCCTTGTTCCTAACGGGGTGGAAACACCCCTCGTTTAATTGCTGTCAAGGGGTTCTAGGGGTGGCGACGATGACATTTATGAGCCCCTCCCGACGGGGGTTCGGGGGCAATGCCCCCAAAGCTAAAAATAGATGAAAATTGCCTTGTAAAATATTGTAATTTTGTAGTCAATTTGTGTTGTTAGTTAGGCAAATGATTTGACGGTAGAAGTTATGTTAATTTAGGGTTTTTTGCCCTAGAAGGCAACCTTAAGTTTATATGAGGGAATTGTATTGTGGTTGTGTATTATTATTTTGAGCAAGAAAGAGAGAGGAGATTATGTGAGAGCAAAGAGGAAATTATAGTGGATTTGTCGTAGGTTGTATCTCTTTATTTTGCTGGATAATATAAAAGGAAGGACTGGCTGTTTTTCCGTGGATGTAGCCCAAAACAGGGGAATCGCGTATATCTGTGTCTCTTTTATTTTATGCGTTTCTGTATTTGTGTTTCCACAATATTTTGTGTAAACACATTGCTCCGTTAATTAATTCCTAACACATTGTACAAGAAAGGTAGGAGTATGATAAAATTTACTACTAATCATAGTCACGACCACTACATTTTCTACCATCACTCTAAGTTGTAGCTATTTAGGATTGCAAAACTTAGATTTGCTAGCTATTACCTCACCTTCAGGCATCTTTTGAAGGGAAGAAAGTGATTGACTAGTATGGTCTGAAGTGATTCATGGGAGAGTTTGAAAGATAGGGCTGCATTTACATGTAATAAACATTAATTTCAAGAGGAGGAGGACAATGTTCTTGATGACCAATTTTGGCAACACGTTATGTATGTTCCACAGTTCACCAAATGTATATATATTATGATTTGGTTTGCAAATACAAATCAGCTAGTGATTGGGGAGGTGCATGAGCAGATGGACAACATGCTAGGCCAAATGAAAGATATTATTGAGCAAAGAAATGCAATCTTGTATGATGATATTTTTAAGCATGTGGTTAAAAGGTGGGATAATATAAATGTTCTACTTGATACCTTAGCATATTTGCTTACACCTAAATATTATTCTCCATCTTGGTTGATAAAACTAGCATTGGTGGTTGGGTGAGGAGAAAGTCATGCATAGGCCTAGAGGTATAGAGTGGGTATATGCTTGTGTTAGAAAATACTGTTCTAGACGATGAGGATTGTGCTAAAGTGTTAATTTTAGGTATGTTCTATGCTTAGAGCAATTTATTTCAATTTTTACAGTTAGCTCCATATCTTTTCCAGATTAGCAATCACATCAGCATTAAAGTAAACTGCAAATCGAACATAACATAAATCGCAGAAGACAAGCCAAGACAAGAGAACACAAGATGTCGCGTTAGCTAGGGACAAACCCCAATGTGGGGAAACCCTTGATTAATTCTTCTTATATGTTCTTCAATAGTTTAGCAGAGAGAGAGAGAGATAGTACGTTTACAACATAAGTCAACACTTTGACTTATCTATATAAGAGCATAGATCATCTCTAAGAAGATGATACATGAGATCAATTGAAGACATGCTGCTTCAACTGATTCTCCAAGGTGACTCCTCCACCTATCGTTGTGCTGCATTTCATCATCATGCTGCACCTCACCGCGCTGCACCATGCTGCACCCATCATTACTATGTTGCATCTCATCACGCTTCATTACTCATGATTGTACCCATCACTGTACTGCATTATGTGCCATTGTTGCACCATGTTGCCATCCTAACCTATGTGTTGGCTGCACCTTGCTTGCTTGTTGTCCCTTGCTTTCTTGTTGTCCCTAGCATGCTTGTTGTCCTTAGCATGCTTGTTGTTGCATGCTAGCTGTAACATTGCATGCTTGGTGTATTTGCTGCTAAGTACCATACAACTGTCCCAATGTTAGTTAGCTGTCCCTTGCATGCTACTGTCCTTCGGAGGCAGATGCTCTGGCTGTTTCGGCAGTTCCCGATAGTTCTGGCAGTTTTGGCTGTTCCAGTTCTGGTTGTTCCTGGCAGTTTCGACAGTCCTGACAGTCTCGACAGTTTCGCTTTTTCAGCAGTTTCGACTTTTCCAGCGGTTTTGGCAATTCCGGCTTTTCCAACAGTTTCAACTTTTCCAGCAGTTCTGTCTTTTCTGGCATTTCCGGCTTTTCTGGCAGTTCTGACTTTTCCGACAATTTCGGCAGTTCTGGCTTTTCCGGATTTTTAGCAGTTTTGGCTTTCCGGTAGTTTCGGCTTTCTGCTCTTTGGATGAGGGCAACGTTATTCCTTAGGACCTCTCTTCCTACTAAAACCCAAAGACAAGTAGAGAGAGGAAGAGATCCCAAGTGTGTTGAAATGACTTGAAGGCCACCTTTATTTATATTAAAACGTTGAGCACATTTGGGGTTTATTTGGTTGTTGGCGGACCTTGACGAATTATCTTATAATGCAAATAAATTCATAACTCCATGAATACTTATCGGAATCGGATGATCTTTAGATCAATCCTACACCTCTCGATGAGAGGGATCCAAGAAAAATATCAGTTGCCATAAATAAGATGGCCCACATGGAGTTTGGCCCTAGTTGCCAATTTTAACACTCCCTCTGAACTAGGGAGGATTCCATCTGTTGATCCATATGTCCGACTGTACTATTTCTGCCATCAGTGTCTTGCACTGCTCTTCTCTGCTCTGATCTGCTGAGCTCTGCTATGCTCTGCTCTGCTCTGCTTTGCTGAACCATGAAGAAGAAGAATTGATCGAGAATGTTTCATACCATTCTCTACTAACCTGAAGTTAGTTTCATCTGAAGAGAGTGTGTCACATCACTCTTACTAACCCGAAGTCAGTTTTATTGATCCTAGATCAATATCACAAGAGAATGTCTCAGACCACTCATACTGATCCTAGATCAGTTTCATTGATCCCAGATCAATGTCACAAGGGAGTGTCTCAAACCACTCATACTGATCCCAAATCAATTTCATTGATTCCAGATCAATGTCACAAGAGAGTGTCTCAAACCACTCGTATTGATCCGAGATCAGTTTCATTGATCCCAGATCAATGGAGGTCATCCTAGCATAGGGAGTACGGTAGATACAACGATGCGTCCATTGATAGTACTACTATGGTCCCTATCCTCATTTCCTTGTTCATTGATTAGATGAGAGGTACTTCCCATGAGTCCCAGACTACATGGGTAGGATGCCTCGACAAGAGAACTAATCATCCTGTCCACAGGAGAACGAAACATCTTTTCAGTGGATGCCACGGAGAACTAATCATGTTGGCCCATAGGAGAACTTATCATCCTGTTCCACAGTCGCCACGGAGAACAAATCATCCTGGCCCACATGAGAACTAATCATCTTGTTCCATAGTCGCAACGGAGAACAAATCATCCTGGCCGATAGGAGAACTAATCATCTTGTTCCACAGTTGCCACGGGAGAACTAATCATCCCGGCCCACAGGAGAACTAATCATCCTGTTCCACAGTTGCCACGGGAGAACTAATCATCCCGACCCACAAAAGAACTAATCATCCTGTTCATAGTGCCAGGGGAGGGTGAGTCTCCCTATGGTCGTATGTTACTCCAGTAAGTACCCCAAGCCCCCAGAGCTCCCAGAGCTCAATGCATGCAACATGCAGGACCCTTATAAGAAGGTCTTTCAACGACTCCAAGTCGTTCGGGAAAGTCACAGATTTGACCTTTCCTCGGCGCTTTGACATAATGTCTACGACTTGTACATCAGTCTCAATGCGATGGAGCCTCCTCGCTCATCGACTTACCATATCGCAGATAAGGCAGTATCTGATGTCTATCTGCTGGAGCAATCATCGAATATGGGATTCCTCAATAATCAAATCCTCCCTTTGGTTGTCACAGAGAATCACATGGTATTCATCATGTGTACAAACAACTCACTTAAGAGCTTCTGCAACCATGCAGCTTCACACGAGATCATAGTCGTAGCTATGTATTCGGTCATGGCAGTGCTTATATCAACCGACTTCTACTTCCTGCTTCTCCATGATATCGAAGTAGAATCCAAAGAGAATCAGCACAGAGAAGTGCTCTAGTGATCCTCCACACTGCCTGCACAGTTAGCATTTGAATAATCATGCAGTTTCATATTTCCGGCAGTGTATCTCAATCCATGAGAGATTGTGCCCCGAAGATAGCTTAGAAGATTCTTGACACCAATCCAGTGAGGCTCAACCAAATATGAGCTCACCATGCTAATTGCAAAACATATGTCCAGACGGAAGTTCACCAAGAACATCAACGCGAATGAGTTTATGAAACTCAGAGGCATTTCCCAAATCTAGTTCGACATCACTACCATATAACTTCTAAAAGTTAAGATCCTCGAGGTATTCACAGGCTTGCAGTTTATCAATCCACATCTGGAATCGAACTCCCTCTTACTTCTGCAAATGAGAGTTTCTGTACCTGTCAGAAATAGGTCGTCCTCGTAAGGGTGCCAGTATGAGAGGTCTATCATCCACAACCTTCGGGTAATGGTTTGGATCGGTTTCACTCCTAGTGAATCTCAGCTTCATCAGACAGTTATCAATCCTCTCATACTAAGCCCATGGTGTTTTGCTTCAAGCCATAGAGGGCTTTCTTCCACCTGTATCCATGAGATTCCCAATCATGAATCTCAAACTCCTCGGGTTGTTCCAAACCTGTGGACCTGCTACATGAGGGGAATGGCCCCCTTATAAGATTTTCCTTCAGTACATCTCAAGCATGTACCTTCATGCTCTGCTTGAATTCAGACATCCCTATCACCATTTGACTCACATTAGGTAGGGCCCCATAGGTAGACCTCCAGTGTTATAGATGCGATATGTCAATTGACATGATCCCCAATGGACCATCTTGCAACTTGATACAAATTGCCAACCTTGAACCCATGAGAAAAAGCATCTTTGAAAATTATATTTTTTTAACACGTACCTTTCCATCGATGAATGCCACCCTGAAACCTTTGACTTCCATTTTCGAGATGGACACCAGGTTCTTCTTGCGATCAGGTACATAAAAGAGATTCTGTAAATGAATCGAGTTACCCTTATTCAATTGAGAGTTAACATTCCCTACACCCTTTTTGGGATAGGTGGCATCGGCTCCAAGTATAATTCCACGATTGTTTCCATCTCTACCAAATTAGGGATTGCACCCATCTGTCTGATGAAGTGCCTTGAAGCACTACAATCTATAAGCCAGATTCCCAAAGAATCTGAAGGAGAGGGCCAATACAAGATAACGCTTTTTTATTTTATCAGAAACAACATTTGATTCTTCATACTTGGGGTTCCTTGCCTTCTATGAAGAGTCAGCCATTTCCTTGATGACCTGCATTACTTGTCATTCCTCTGATCATTGAAGATATCCCTGGAATGATTGTTACCATCATCAAGTGATGTGTCCCTGCATTCGAACACTCCTTTGCATAATCGCTGAACTATTTATCTGCCTTTCCTTCCACCCTGAGATCCGGTCTTCCAATGAAGTGATCTTTAGGTAGGCCATATTCCGTTCCACCATTTTGATAATATTCTTTGCTTCGACTTCACCCTTGTTGAATTTGAAGAGGGATGAGGAATCCACTGATCCTTTTGTCCTTTCCCAACTGTCTTTGGTGATTTCTCTTTCACTCTTGCTTGGGCATTGTCTTCACCTTAGCTCTAATACCATGTTAATTTTAGGTATGTTCTATGCTTAGAGCAATTTATTTCAGTTTTCACAGTTAGCTCCATATCTTTTCCAAATTAGCAATCACATCAACATTAAAGTAAACTGCAGGTAGAACATAAACATAAATCAAAGAAGACAAGCCAAGACAAGAGGGGACAAACCCCAATGTGGGGAAACCCTTGATCAATTCTTCTTATATGTTCTTCAATAGTTCAACAGAGAGAGATAGTATGTTTACAACAGAAGTCAACACTTTGACTTATCTAGATAAGAGCATAGATCATCTCTAAGAAGATGATACATGAGATCAGTTGAAGACATGCTACTTCAACTAATTCTCCAAGGTGACTCCTTCACCTATCATTGTGCTGCATTTCGTCATCATGCTGCACCTCACTGCGTTGCACCATGCTGCACCCAACATCACTATGCTGCATCTCATCACGCTTCATTAATCATGACTGTACTTATCACTATACTGCATTATGTGCCATTGCTGCAACATGTTGCCATCCTAACCTATGTGTTGGCTGCACCTTGCTTGTTGTCCCTTGCTTGCTTGTTGTCCCTAGCATGCTTGTTGTTGCCATCCTGACCTATTTGTTGGCTGCACCTTGCTTGCTTATTGTCCCTAGCATGCTTTTTGCATGCTAGTTGTCCCTTGCATGCTAACTGTAACATTGCATGCTTGGTGTATTTGCTGCTAAGTACCATACAACTGTCCCAATGTTAGTTAGTTGTCGCTTACATGCTGCTCTCCTTCGGAGGCAGATGCTCTGGCTGTTTCGGCAATTCCCGATAGTTTTGGCCGTTTCGGCTGTTCCCGACAGTTCAAGCAGTTCCGGTTGTTCCTGGCAGTTCCAACAATCACGACAGTCTTGACAGTTCCGGCGTTTCTGGCAGTTTCGGATTTTCCAGCAGTTCTGGCATTTCTGGCTTTTTCGGCAGTTCCGACTTTTGCGACAGTTCCGGATTTTTTGGCAGTTCCTGCTTTTCCAGCTTTTTCGACAGTTTCGACTTCCAGCTTTTCTTCCAGCTTTTTCGGTAGTTCTGGCATTTCCGGCAGTTTCGGCTTTTCCGACAGTTGCGACAGTTCTGGCTTTTCCCGCAGTTCTGGTTTTCCGACAGTTTCGGCTTTCTGCCCTTTGTATTAGGGCAACGTTATTCCTTAGGATCTATCCTCCTACTAAAACCCAAAGACAACTAGAGAGAGGAAGAGATCCTAAGTGTGTTGAAGTGACTTGAAGGCCACCTCTATTTATACTAAAACGTTGAGCACATGTGGGGTTTATTTAGTTGTTGGCTAACCTTGACGAATTATCTTATAACGCAAATAAATTCATAACTCCATGAATACTTATCAGAATCGGATTATCTTTAGATCAATCCTACACCTCTCGATGAGAGGGATCCAAGAAAAATATCAGCTGCCATAAATAAGATGACCCACATGGAGGTTGGCCCTAGTTGCCAATTTTAACATAAAGTATGAAACAAATTGAGTAAGTACATTAGTGAACATGGAGTCTTTTCTAATCTGCATGTAGCTAAAGATTGAGGGAGGTTGAATACTATTAAATGTTTGAACATGTATGGTGCCTTTGCCACACATGTGTAAATTGATAGTAAGGGTGCTTTCACAAGTTGTGAACACTTATTCTTTAGAGATGTTTTGGAGAAACGAAATCACGTGAATGTAGGCCGCAAACCATTGCAACATCACAGAAATTGCTCCTCCTAAGAAAGATTTAATGCCTATAGAAGAAATTGAAATCTAAATATGTAGGCGGGGTCCCCAGGAGAGAGAAGCAATGTTGACATCACTGTATAAGTTATTCTCGTGTCGAGATTTGATGTTACGAGAAACTTTTACATTCCTCTACGCATAGTTGCGCCTGCAACATATATATGATTGAAGGGTTGGATTTCCATTGACAATATTAGCACACTTACGAGTCTGAAAGCCATAACATCATGTTAAACATGCTATGTTTGGTTTGGGCAAAACACAAGAAATGATCATTGTTTTTTTATAAATATTTATACTGTATTTCGGGTTCACATATTGCAAATCAAAAGTTTAGATATGCATATGAATACATGGTTATAAAAATTTGATTAGATTAAAGTAACTAAACATTGGGTATATAAATGATACCCAAGCCTTCGAAAGTATTAGCATTCAAAAGCACGAGGCGTTTTTATTTTTTATTTTTTTTTATGCTTCAAGAGGAAATTTTCCTTGCCAAAATGTCATACAATGGTTGGCAACTATCAATTTTTTGCCGTTGATACATTATTATGTGATAGGTTGTAAAGAGCGCCGCCCCTGTGCGGATCATTGAATTACCCACGCTGTCGCCATGAAACATACCCTACGATGAGTTATATATACCACCATGGTTGCAGGCACTATGCATGTGGCTTAAAGCTTCCGTCGACACGTCAGACGAATCACATGATGTTGCCTTGTTGGATGCCTATCTGTCAACATGATGGAGAAGGTAAATTCATGTTTGGTGTAACTGTAAATGCATGGTTGTATTTACCTTGGGGTGAGTTACATGGCAAGCGGTCCGTTCACTGCCATAATAATGGAGACATGACGTGCCCCAGAAGCTCGAGGAGCACATTGTGATGCTAACTAAGGAGAGGTAATTGATCTTTGTGGAACAAGAAAACAAATTTGCAACAATAAGCACAAGGGCT
Source organism: Pinus taeda (assembly GCA_000404065.3). Lineage (NCBI taxonomy): Eukaryota > Viridiplantae > Streptophyta > Pinopsida > Pinales > Pinaceae > Pinus > Pinus taeda. Next base: position 143,133 of record APFE031714500.1, read on the forward strand.
CCCTAAAACCCTCGTTTCACACTCAGAAGGTTACAAAGGAGGTTGTTACCAATCGAACAAATATGACATGGAGAGACAATGGAAATAAGATCATATTCTCTATTCATTTTGATGCAGATTTAGAGGAGTTTAACCAGTTACTCAGACTGGTCATCTGTATATAGGAGCTCCCTCTCCTCCCACACCACATGCATCTCAAAAAATGCCTCTGCCTCACCCAAACAGATTGGAATTTCCTGAACCCCAAACCCCTCAACAACAGCCACTTTGGAACGATGATGGGAAGTCAATCTCGTCAGGTCGGCCTCAAGATTTCCTCATTGGCCCACCTCTCATCACCTTGCACATCCTAGCATTGTTGCCCCCCCAGGTACCCTTTGCTCTATCTCATGCTACGTCACTTCGCACATGACAGCCTCTTGACCTTCTTGCACAATTGGTAGTAGGAAAAGTGCATGCATTTGTTTTGCCTGTACACCCCCCTTGTGAGGCCACTTCCTCTTGTACCCATTCTGATATCTCTACAGTTGGAGGAGAGACGAGGGAATTTTCCTTACAGATATGCATCCGGAGACACAAGAAGAGGAAATGAGAAAAGATAAGAGGCCTTCCTATTGTGCTGGTCCAAGCAGAGATTTGGAGCTTACTTGAGTTTCTTTTATGGTTTTTACTTTACTTTACCTGCGTACTTTAGACTTTGACATTATTTATTTTGGGACAGCACTTTATAACGTTCATGGTATATATTTTGATGATGATATCATATGGGAGATACAAGATGGTTTTATATGCTTTATTGTTTATGTGATGATGGTTGATGGCTCACTTTATGCACCTGACTGTTATGATGGTGTTGTTAGCCATAATGTCATGTTTTATGGAGTTACAAGGTTAATGTGGATATTTCATGGACATAGTCTGGATCCCACCTACTTTATTAAATTAAATTAATTTAAAAAATAATAATCCTTTCTAAATACCTTCTCCCAATAAAAAGAAAAGACATTTTTCTTAACACATAATTAGTTTAAAAACAGTTTTGCCCACCAACTACCTAAGGGAGGTATAAAACTAGATTGAAGGCAAGGAAGGAGGGATGGAAAAAGCTAATGAGGAGAGATATGCATAAATTCTAAAAGTTGTCATGTCTTTTTCTGATTTATTTTTTCAAAAGTACTAGAGTTTACCTGTTTTGATGACAGCAGAATTCCTTTCAGGAGTGACAAGGGGTAAAGTGAGCTCACCTATTTCTGGATTTTTTTATTTTTTATTTTTTATTTTTAATTAAGGTTGTTATTATTTCTTGCATTAATTACTGCTATTAGAAGGTCTGGTGTTCCTTTATATCAGTGCTAATTGGTATGATTTTTATAGAAACATTGCTGTCCAGTCTTATCAAAAAGAGCCCATGCTGCCCACCATTATATTCTACTTTACTGTTTGACATTCTGGTGTCTATTGTATGAGTTCTATTACATCATAGACAATTTTAAAGTGATTTCTGGTCCTGATTTTCGCAGAAATTGGTTGAAACAGCAAGCTGTACTTACATTTTGGTCAATAAAATCAGCATTATTGACCACTGATATTTTTAGCATGCTTCCTTTGTTGATTTTTCATGATCTTCTAGTCTGATAATTACTCCCAATGATTTCTCAATTAATTCCTCTTGTCACATTCATCATTAAGTAATTATACATAGAAAATATCAACTATAAAACAATAATGACAGTAGAATCCTGAAGAGACAGCCAATCACAAGAGACATTGAGGATACACTGTTGCACCAATATCCCCCTTATAATTTCAATCTGGGAGGATACACTGATGTTCTGCTCTTGAATTTTCTTTGAGACTGATTGAAGTGAGTTCTTATTTCCTTCAATTATGCCCTCATGCCTCCTCAGTGCTTGTCAAATGCTTGACAGAAACAACAGGTACATATATTTCAAGACCAATTTCTGGAACCACCTATAGATTTCTTCCCAGTTTGCAGAAAGGGATGGGGGTGAAAACATTTACTTGAAAATCCCGCAAGGAGCAAGCATACCAAAATTCAAATTGCCAGGCCAAAGGCTGTCAGCCAGAATCACAAATAGAGTTGCCTGAAGCACCACATGTAGAAATCCATCCATGGGGGCCATAATCCCACAGCTCTTTTGCCAAATTTGGTGGACAGTTCCATAATCATGTAAGGAATGAAGCTGAAGGATGTTATAGGGAGGGAGATGTTGCTTCACATTAAGTGGATTACCAAGTGTTCCGCTATCCTTCCCATGGGCCATGTGCCCATTTTATTTCAGTCATGCATGTATTATGCTTCATAATCATAGAATTGGTTGGTGATAAGCCTTGTCATTAATGACAATACCTCCCACTTTTCCTAAAGTCTCGTTAATTGCAAATTAACCTGCTAAAGAGTTATTTTCCCATAAGATAAGATAAGATAAGATAACTTTATTAATGTCTGACAAATAGCCACAAAAGTAGGTCAATGGGACTGGAGAGTACAACCAGTATGAGTACAAGGTGGGAGTGACAGTGCAACTCCTAAAAGATGCCAAAAATGTTGGAAGTACTTGGGGGGGGGGGGGAGTGTTGAATCAATATTTTATTATTTTTAACAATTTTTCACTTAGTTAATCTTGAAATTGAATTCACATCATATATTCAATAATTTACAACGTATGAACACAAAGATCAAAAGTGGAAGTAAATTTTTTGAAGAAGAAACACTTGTAAACAATCTTCAATTCATAACAGCCATTTGTCAGGACACCAATCCTCTGTAAGCACCAACTTACAAAAATTGTAGGCTCCAACTTATCAAGATGAGGACACCAATCTTTAGTAATCACCAACTTACATCTTTCATAGGCACTAATCCACAAGAGATTTTAGTCCCTTAGATGAGCTCCAACGCAATAACTTTATAGACACCAACCTTTTGGAGACTCCAATCTCCTCAACTGAGCACCAACTTAGCAATTTGTAGGCACCAACCTATTCCTTCTATTTGTTCCTTGGACTTGTCGACACCAATTCCTGTAATGTATTCACTTTTTTTAGTAGGGTTGCCCCCCTAACATGCCACCCTTAGGTTTGCACCTTCAAGCTTGACCACAACCACTTGTCCTTCTTCTTTATCCTGCTTCCTGGGCACCTTGTTACCCTGCTTCTGCCCTAGTCACCTTGAAGTTTCATTGCAGGCTCCAACCTCTTGTAGGATTTCCTTAACAACTTCATCAATCAACAATGCTCAACTAACAACTCCCTCAACTCTATTGTCACACCTTAAATAGACCTCCACCTCTTCAGAATTTCAGTCTTGATTCTGGGCTTAAAAACATGTTTGCAAAAGTTGAATTAGGGCTTGGCCTCCTTTTACACTGCGCACTAAACTCGACTTTCTACAATGCTAAAGTTTATACTCCAGAAATAGGCTTGAAAACAACCTCCAATAGCGCTCGACTATATTCACAATCAGATCATTATTTTCTCTTAAAATTGAGCAACAAAAGACCTCCAACCAGGGTAGGAATTGATCTTCAACTAGGTTTCAGCTCGAATTTCTAACAAACTTGAAATCTTGCCTAAAACCTTCAGTACTTGTCCTTAAACATACCTCAAACAACCAGAAACCTTTCCCAAGAACAATGTCAAAAACCCTTCAAATGATGTGCCAAAACCCTTCCACAAAATGCTGCTTCAACTCAGCTTCATTTCACTTCTTCTTAGTTCATGTGGTATGCATTTTAGACACACTTCTTCGCTCTTCTAAACACAAAACCAACTTCTTGAGTCCAATGGTTAGAAATGCTTCTTCTCGCACCTATTTATAGTGTATTTGGACGCTGGTGTATGGCTGACTGGTGTAACTAGAAGAATGGATAGTGAAAAAAAAACCATTTCTCGTCAGTTGTCAGGATTAGAAGGCATGCCATATACCCATTAGAAAGGTTTCAGAAGAAACTTTCCAACCATCTATCTCATGCTCCCATTTGAGCTAGGTAATTGGAGTAAGAATGCCTTCAAAGATGGGGTATCCAAGTGGGGCCTGCTTGTACTTTGGTTGGGTCATCTTGACGAAATATTTCATATCTTCTCGTTCCTATGGAATTAGAGGGAGGGCCATATACTGTTGGAAAGGTCTCAAAATATGATATTTGACTATGTAATTTCCTCTTTCGTTTGGACATCCTTTGACATCAATAACAACTATTTTCAACAAAAAATAATACAAAGAAGGAAACTTGCATATATTTATAAATCTATGATGAAATGGGACTGAAGAGTACAACTAGTATGAATACAATGTCGGAGTGCTAGTGTAACTCCTAGAAAATGCTAAAAATAATACAAAGAAAGAAACCAACATATTTGTATAAAAATGAGATGAAATGGGATTGAGGAGTACAACCAATATGAATTCAACATGGGAGTGTTAACACAATGTATAAATCCATGATGAAATGGGACTGGAGTACAACCAGTATGAATACAATGTCAGAGTGCCAGCATAACTCCTAGAAAATGCCAAAAATAATACAAGGAAAGAAACCAACATATATGTATAAAACTGTGGTGAAATGGGATTGAGAAGTACAACCAGTATGAATACAATATGGGTGTGCCAACACAACTCCTAGAAAATTCCAAAACTAATACAAAGGAAAAAAACCTAAATTTAATTATAGTACATGGTAAGACTTTACACTAGGAATGAGAATTGTAGCTTGTCTAATCTTTATAAACACAGAAACTAACTTGGAATCAAGAGGATTAGTGCCTAAGACCATATGCCTAATAATATTCTTGGAATCCCCCACCACTATCAAACTGTGTATGAAGAATGTTGACTAGTTTCAAGCCTTGGAAGAGTGTATGCTTCAGTCTGTCTGTTAGTGGAATACCTAGACTCCATGCAAAGTTATATAGAATTGTACCTTTGAGATTTATGATAAACCCTCCCATATTTGCCACCCCAGGATTCCATTTTGAGGCACCATCATAAAAGAGAAGGAAGGATTTTTGAAGTGTACTCCATTGTTGAAAATCTTGAGTACTCATTGGAAGCTGCCAACATGATCTAAGACTTACTTGCCTAGTTCTGGGTTGTATAGGAGAAATATTTAGATTGTATTGATCATACCATTGTGCTTCATCCCTGTCCACATTTTGATTTGGTAAAAGCCAATTTCCTTTGGAGTTAAAAAGTTTTGCTAATAGAGCTTTAGCTTTATTTGCCACTATCTTAGGTTTATCAACACTTGTTCAAAGGTAGCTTGATTTCACACTAACCATACCTTTGAGTATACTCATTTGGGGAGTTTTTTCTAGATTCCAAACTCTTCTAAAGATGGGTTTGTTTTTAAAAGAGCCTCTTTTATAAATTGTGCCAATTGTCAAACATGTGCTTCCAAGAATCACAGTTCCTAAATTTGTGCTCAACTCCCTTAACAATTGGGAATCTGACCTTTGAAGTGTAGTCATATTGAAGGAATAGATGATGAGGCGATTCTCCGTTGGAAAGACAAGGAGGACACCTAGAGGGTCCATGTATCCCCTCGATCAAATTCTATGTTGTCAAGATCTTACCATGAACAAGGGTCCAACAGAAAATATTGATTCTAGAGGTTTTCTTGTAAAATCATGAAAAAGTGACTTGGTTCCCCTCATATAAATAGAGCTGAGTCACTTTTGATTTTTATCATCGTTAGTACACTTTTTTCTTTCTAGAAGTGTGCATTAGCTCTTATCTTCTGTTCTACTTGACTGGAATGTAGTTTCATGGTGCGGATTTGTCTTTGAGGGGGATTTTACTCCCTTTTGGTTTTTATCATCGTTAGTACACTTTTTTTTTCTAGAAGTGTGCATTAGCTCCTATCTTCTCTTCTACTTGACTGGAATGTAGTTTCATGGTGCGGATTTGTCTTTGAGGGGGATTTTACTCCCTTTTGATTTTTATCATCGTTAGTACACTTTTTCTTTTCTAGAAGTGTGCATTAGCTCTTATCTTCTCTTCTACTTGACTGGAATGTAGTTTCATGGTGCGGATTTGTCTTTGAGGGGGATTTTTGCATGAATATGTTTCTTTGGGATAGATTTTATGAGATTCTTGTGGAAATTTTGTAAGTTTATTGTCTATTTTTAAAATTTTGCATGCTATCTTATGTGAATTAGGGTTTCTATATGTCACTTGTTTAAATTGCAACACTTATTTTGAAATCTTGATTCCTTATGCTAGGTGAAGTTGCTTTCCTTGAATCCTTCAACAAAATAACGACATGTGCATCTCTTGAACTTACAATCTCCCATCTAAGGATGCTGTTATGGTTTGTAAGAACAGGTTCTTGCCATCTCACCCTTTTCATCAAGGCCATTCTTCATTCAATTTCCCTAAAAGACAGCATCGCCCATTTAGATCAAGGCACTAGTCTACTAGGTGTTGATCCACCTCTCATTTACTTATGTTTTCTCCCTCTTCTCTCTAAATTCTAGGTATTTAGGGTTAGGTTTAGGTTTTTTCTTGAAATTCTGCAAAATAGTAATTTCATTTGATGTGTTATTGCACTTTTAATAGGGATTGCATCTAGTAATTTGATAGAGCAAAATCTAGCTTTAATTATATAATAAAACCCTAATACTAGGTCTGACGCTGTCTTAATTTTTTCTGTTTTATTTTTCAACCATAAAAACTCAATTGCATACCCAAAACCTTGTATGCCTAATTACAAGCCTTGTTACTTGTTGATCCATATTTTAAGGCTATTTCCTCTGGCTGTTATATGACATTGCATGCCATATCATTGAAATTCTATCAAACTCTAGTTTATAACAGCTCACTAATCCATTTAGTGGTCTAAAGACAGAGTACTTGAACTTTGGTAAATAGTATCTTAGCTTTCTTGGTTCTACCAGTATTTTATTCCAATCATTAGACCTTTCATCACCTTAAACCCTTCTTGTTGAATATCCTTTAGGTGATTTATATATAGGGAAGCCTCCCTTGTGGTTTAATCTACCACTAAGCAGCTGGAGAAAGGCTGCTGAGGTGACAGTGGTGGCTGATCTCTTGTTGCCGTAAGGTCTATATCTGCCTAGTGGGACTCTGCACTAGGCCTGCTAGACTTTGCTGTAATGGTCCTAATCACACAGATAACATGTTAGCATTGTTATTGGATTTGCCTTATGGCACCCCACACCCATATCCAATTCTTCCTTGAATTGGGAATTTCGGATCCATATAAGATTCTTGGGTTTTTACTTTTTTTTTTTGTGTATTTCAGATTGGATCTGTTTCTGGTACAAGTGAATCTGGATCCCAGTGACAGAATTGTGGCAGATTTGCTTCCTAGCTGCACGTTTTGAACAGTTTTTACCATCATCTCCAGGAGCAGGGAGCACACAATTTATATAATAATTATTTTCTAACTTGGTCAAAATTTGAGTGATCTTCCCAAGTGCTACGGTTGAGCACTTTAGGGTTTTAGGTGTAATCATCAAAATATTGTAGTCTAGTAGTTTTTTGTACAGAAAATTATCTTTCAGTGTAGGCTGTCTTTTAGAGAACTGTCGCACTCATCTGAAAGATTAAAGTTCACTTGCAATCTGTCTTTCTGTATTTAATGGGTCTCTCTTTGTATTTGGCCATCACTGATCATGTATTATCGTAGTTTGGAAATCTGAATTAGTAGTGTTCACACTGCACAGTTTTCCACTACCAGTAGGTTTTTATTTGCAATTAGAGCAATTGATATTACCTCTTGTCACCGTTCTCCATCTTGGCTCATATTTTTTTGGTGTTATAACCTGAATATTTGATGATGCTATCTGCTAGCAATTGCAGTCATTAAATATTCGGCAAAATCCGTTGTTTTGGCTCATTCTCCAATTGGCAATATGTGTACGAGAGCAAAACTGTTGCTATGCTTCAATTTGTTTGTTTTTTTTCAATATAAAATTTAAATTTTAAATATATTTTTATAAAAAAAATTGGGGTTAGGGTTCTGATTCCCCGATTCCTGATTTCCAGAGAACTGCTGTGCCCACACTGGATTCTTCTGTGATTCAATTCACACCAGTGATTCATGTAACCTTGCATGTTAGTAGTTTCTTGATTGCTTAAGATTAATTCCATTGGCACACTGTATTTCTATATATTATTTTGCAACATTTAATCTTTGCCTAATGAGTTATATGTTTTCATATTCCATTTTTATGAATCAAAGCTTCCACTGGTACACTACTAAATCCACAGTAATTGCATATTTGTGCTGTTTCTATTGTGACCAGATTGGTTTCTTGTCTCATAGTGTTCCAAGCCATGTAGCCGCACCATTCTTCAGAGTGGAGGGCAGTGCGCTGCTGCAGATTCACAATGTGACCTGTAGTTGGATCAAAATGCCTCTTTCTAATTTCTTTGTTTATTTGAAGTTCATAATTTTTTAGACATTGCCATCGATACCATATTTAGAAATCAGAGTTAATACAGGCTTTCATGGTGACATGAATCAAACTGTCTCAAGTATTATCATTTCTGGGTATGACTTGGAATAAAATGAGATTTGTAATGCGCGAGTGATATTTCTAGGTTTCCAACTTGGCCTGGTTGTTGAGTAATCTTTTGCACTAAAATACCGTGAATCAAAGTATTTAGCTTTAGCTGCTGGACAACAAAAAGGATGTAGGTTTTGATCCATAAATCTTGTTGGCTTCCTTGTGGGCATTGTTCTGGTAGGTTATGGATTTTTTGAGAGTAGCCTTAGCCTTTTCAACTGTCAGTTGTCTGAGGTGGAGTCAGGTGTGCTCTTCAGATCAGTATGTCATTCGTTAGACAGTAATCATGTGTGCATTGGTATTGAATTGTCCAACAACTTCACGAAAAGCTTATCAATTTTTAGTTGCCTCATGAAAGATTTGTTCTTTTGTTGTTTTTCTTGTATGTAGTTATGGTCTCCTAGTGTTGGTCTAATGACATTTTTCACTTCATGAAGGAGCAGAAAACAATTTGTGCAGCACAATTTGTGTCATGCAGCACAATCTGTGTCATGCTTATATTATAGCTTCTCTGGCTTGGGTGGATTGGGGTGTTGAAGAGATTTATTATCACTAACAATATGGTGTATTTTGTCAAATTCTTGCTGTGATTCATGTGGTAAAAATTCCAATGACTAATGAACATTTTAGAGTAAATGATCGGTGTGAAAAGCACAATATAGAATGAAATCGCCATTATTGTGAGATTTTTGTATGCGGTTCAAAAGCTTATCAAACTATTCATCGTAGTCTGAAATTTCAACAATCTTTGTTGGTTTTGATGCGATTCAAGAGTTTTTACAAGTATTTATAAATTGTCTAAAATTAAACCAATATTTGTTGTATTTTTACGAGTATCTTGACACCAGTCCATCTGTTTTAAAACTGAGTATGATAATCTGTTCAATTGTGTGCAGGAATACGCTAAGACTGATGGTCTTGAATATATATGCCCCCGTTGCAGTGTCAGGGTTCTTACTGGAGGTAAAGATAGTGAGAGGCCAAGGTGAAAGTCCATGCCATCAAATGTGGGCTGAAATAACATTTGTTATCTATCATCAAATCATATTCTCCATGTTCTCAGGTCACCACCATTTGCAATTGTAGATGGAAGGCAGGGTCCAGATGTATCTTATGTACATTAGTCTTAATTAACCCATGATTTTGGGTGGTTGCATTTTTTTAGATGAACCAAAATTCATATTTTATCCTCAGATGTATCGTTATCTCAATTGAATGCATGGTCCTGGTGGATAAAAATCTGCCATATTTCTGACCAGCACCAACTGTCTTTTATGCACAAGCCTCCGCTGTAACCATGTAGTTTCATCTCTGTGAGTTCAGGGCTTGTATATTACTGGACACTGTGGGTCCAAATTTTGATAATTAAGCGGTACCTCTTTGGAGAATGTAAAGTTTCATCATAACGTTATCCAATCTGTTCCCCTGTGCATTTTTGGCACGGAGATTAGAAAATGAGTTGTGGTAATTTCCCCATTGCATCCGGATTGCTTGTTTTTCACATTTTTCAAGCAATACATGCTAATCCTAACTTCATGGTCCAATATTTTACATTATACTATTTCTATATTCTCCCCCATTCAACACTCTCCTTAGTAGGTTAATGCTGGCTGGTCTTAGATGGGTTGTGTGCTTTACAGGTCTGCTGAGCACAAATAAAATAAACTAGTGTGCGGTATTCTTAGCCTTTTATGAAGCAAGCATGAATTATTCATGCATCACAGGAAATCAAGTTCTTCATAGGCATTTCATATTTACTGTGATTTATGAGATGAAATGACATAAAAGGTCAGTTTTTAGATTCTTAGTAGGTTGATATTTCAACAAGTTCTTATTAAATTTACTTCTACCAGATTTTGTATATGGTAAGGTAAGGTGGAGTAACAAATTCCCTTTACAGTTGCTTTTTTGTCAGAATTACTCTGCCTTCATTGATCTATTTTTGTACAGGTCAGTGTGCTCTAATAACATGTCTTCTAATAAGATATATTTATCGGATGCACCTATGCTCCTTAGCTGAATAGAAATATCATCTGATTTATCCATGCTCTGCACGGGATTGTCCCATGCATTCGTGTTGTGGAAAATTAACGTGGATTAAAATTTGTTGCTGATGACAAGGAAAGTTCCTGTTTGGAAGGGGACATTATCAATGATACAGGAGGCTTTTCCATGATTACCGGATGTTTTCACTAAAATGGAGTCTGCTTGATGTTTTGTGGAGATTACAAGAATCTTTTTGTTAATTCAACTTTAAGTTGTTTGGATTTCTTTCATGTGAACTTTTAGTTTTATGACCGAATCTTAAATATAAATTATATCAGTGTATATTTCATTTTTGTCTAACCAAATACACAAGGTAGCCCAAAAAATTAAACATCAAAGAGAAATATTTTTCTATATTTAAGGGTAAAACTCCTAGCATATAAATAGATCCGAAAACAATGTTGTAAACATTGGCATTGTATAATAGACAAGGGTACAAAGAAAAAAAAATCGTAAAAATTGGGAAAATATCAGCGAAAATAATAAAAAACTGGTAAAATTAAAAAGCAAAAAAAATCTTTTTTTTTTTTTTTTTTTTTTTGTTCCATTACTAAATCATGAATTTTTCCATCAAATCAAGGAATTTTTTTGCATAGTTTACGAGAAAATTGCTGATTTTTTTGGTTAATAAAATCGGCTAAGCCAATAAATCTTGATTTTGTGATTTTTCCATAATAAAATCAAAATGTTTGCAACACTGTCTGAAAATCAATTATAATAGATTTATTACAACCATAAATATGTGTACTTGTCTTTATATGGTTGTCAATTCATTTCATAAAATGTCTCTGTTCATGATAAACTTACATGCCAAACATCCTTGGAAACTTTTCATTCACAATGAAATAAAAAACTGAAAATCAGAACACATTATAGATATATATGATGATGATGAAGAATTTACAAGCACAGACTGCCAACTTATCTTAAGTTGGTACAATATAGTTAAGATTATCACAATTTAAGGTTTTCCAATGCTTTTCACCTTGTAGTTAGGGCAACCAAAACAACTAGCGTTACATCCATTGTGAACCTTATCCACCAACTCCTAGTAGCCATGAATCATTCCCCATGCAAGGCAGGTTTCTACAACAAAGATTTACAATGAGCTATTATACATGTTTAGGAATCTATTTGGTACTAGCACGTGCATGACACAATTGTGTAAGAGAAAGTAAGATAGTCCCGTTCTCTAGCATGACAGAATTGTATAAGAGAAAGTAAGATAGTTCCGCTCTCTAATGATTTAAATAGCCTTACGGCTTCCAATGCCATGAACTTGGCCTTTTCTCACAAGAACCCTATGAATAAGTGCTTTTTTCTTTAGGGTTTTCTTTTCAAAACTTACCTCTTCTTATCTTCATAGGGAAATCCCTAACCCTAATGCTTTCTTGGCATCAAACATAATACCCTAGTCCACCAAACAAGATTGCAATGTACAATGAATAAGAGCTCCCTAGAAAAGATGCAAGTTTGTTCAAGTTCACATCTCAAAGCCATGATGCTATTAATGATCAAATATTATATATAAGGAAACCAATGTTTTTAAACTTGGATTTGGACTTGGAATTGGTGGAGGGTTAACTCAAACTTGAATTGATTTGATTTCAATGACGTGGTTTACTAAAAAACACGCAAATAACATGAATTTAATGAAAAAAATATTTTAAAGGTTCCAAACCAAGATTCCTAAAAATTATTGAGACTTTGAAGGAAATCATCTAAATAAACAAGCAAGAACATCTAAATGACAAGAAATGTTCCACTATTGCTTATATTGAGATCCTCATCATTAGTATCACATTTAAATGACAAATGACAAACTTAAATGACAAGCAGTTTTCCACCATTGCTTATATTGAGATCCTCATCATTAATATCACATTTACCTCTACCTCTATCCTCTAGGGACATCAATCAACACTATCTAATTTTGATGAAACTACCTACTATAAGCCTTATAATATGGTAGAAAAAACTTAACATGCCCAATCAATGATTTTAGTTTGAGTGAAGGGCACATTTTTGCCAAGGCCATGATAGAGGAGTTCAGTGGTCAATACCACCAACAACGAAGTCTATAAAGGGCTTGGTGCTCTTGATTTAATGGGAATCCTATATCCTCAAATGTGATAGAATCTAATGAAAGTGTTGTAATCCTATCGATTTTAAAATCTTGAAAACCATTAATGCTGCTGAATTTTGAATGTGATATGAAATTCTATTCTCCATATGAAAAGTTCAATGAGGTTTGGAACCACTCTCAAATGTCTTGACACAATTAATGACAACGCTAAATATTTAAGTAAAGGATAAAATTATTTAATTACCATTAATCGCTAGTGTTTTTGGTAAAAAATCTTCTTAAGAAAAAAATGAATTTTGCATGTTAGTGGGATCCAATACCTACTTGGCTGAGTTGGTATAGACATTGCTGTGTAGGGCCGCTTTGGTATTGAATCACTCTACTCATGCATTGGCTTGGTCAGTTTCGTACCAAATTGAATCTTTGAATTGAGTAATAAGGTGAGTTATGATTGATGGTCAACTCAATCAAGTTGACCAAGTCCAAGTTGACTCAAATTGCTTTTCAAAACACATATTGAAACTAAAGACTTTGACCTTTATGTAGAATAGGTGAGGAAGACCAACAATAATAAAGTGGACCACTGACTAATCACCATATAGATCCATGTGAAGAGCTCGAACTCTAAAGCGACACATCAAGTTTCAAGGTAAGCACACCCATCGAGTGAGAATCTCAAGGTGGGCACTCCACAAGAAAAGGTTGAATGCTCTCCCTCCAAAGGTCTCCAATGCTAGCTCATAAGCCATGTGCTCCTTTATACCCTCCACTTTCATGAACACTCAACCTAAATGTTTTAAAGTTGGCATAAGCCTCCACATAAGCAACCAAATGACCACATGCTATTTAGCGCTATTTGCTTGCTTAAATGTTCTAATGGTCCTCCTCCAAATGAGCTTTCTTCCCAATAAGCAACCAAACCCTCCATGTGTGCCTCATGGAGAATATAATCATGACACACATGATTCTAACCTCTTAAGGAAGTGTGCAACATAAGCAACCAAATGGTCACATGCTATTCAATGCTAGATGCCCTCTTAAATGTTCTAATTGTCCTTCTCCAAATGGGTTTTCCTCCCAAGCAAGTAACGGAACCATCAATCTGTCCCTCATGGAGAATATCATCATGCCACATAGGATTCTAACCTCTTAAGGAAATCTGCCATAGAAGCATGAAGTCAACGTCTAACAATTTATGAGTTAGTTATCTCCAATGCGTGTCCACTAAGATACAACCAAGGGTAAGCATCAAACCATGCACTTCACATCACATGAAGCACCTTGAAGGATGGTATAAACACTTTCAAAGGGATCCCAAAAGCTAACATGTTCCTTGGTAGTACAATGATGTTGAATATCCACTATCCTAAGGAGTGCTAATGTGGCCATGCTTCTCCAAAAATTATACTAACTCGTTGGTTTGAGATTAACAGCGTGAAAAAAACTTTAAACTCTTTTCATATGATTGGTTAAGTCGAAGTTCATAAAACCCCAACCATGAAAATGAAGGTGAATGCCATTGGTGAATACAATGATTGACTATGGTAAAAATTAGCAAATAATTGTATATGATAAAAGCTAATTGTATGATTATAGTTTTATTTTGTTTTGTTCCACCTCTTGAATACCATTGGGTGGATACCATGGTTTACCAAAACCATGGACTTGGAAACCACCGATCATAAAAAACAATTATTAACCATGGTGTTTTGATGGAAAAGGTGGATAGCCACCTAATTTCCATTTAGATCAAATAGTTTTCTTAAGAGAATATAATGATCTCGTTTATAATAAAGGTGAAACAATCAAATCATTTAATCTACATTTCATCAAATTGTATAATCAAAATTTTAATGTTATTAGGCCAAAAAATCAAGTTTCCCTGTTCCATTACCTTCTTTCTATGGGCATATATTGGAAAAGAAAAATGCTAAAAAAATAGGTTAAGCTCTGCAAACCTGTTTAGACTACGGAGAATAGTTGCCCATAATTGGTCTTCCAACATAAGATTTAAATACGTAGAATGATATGTCTATAGTTTTGCATCTTGTGCAAGACATGAGAAACATGGTGATAACTTGCGAAAGTAAGGGCGTTGTTTCAATCTCCATAAAGACTCCATACAAGCTTCCTTGAGAAATCAATTTTTTTTTTTTTTTTTTTTTTAAGCCAGAACCATAATTTCTAGATCATGGTGTGATTTTCACGAAGATAACCATGACATAAACAATTGCAAAATGATAAAGAATGCTAAAGAACAGATTTAAAAAATAAAATGTAATTCCATAATTGCCACTTTATATTGGGCACTCAAAGATGATATAATGTTAGTTGATATTAGAAACAAGCCTTGTCAACATAAGCAAAGGTGGTCCTCAAAAAACCAATTTTGCTTCTCATAATACTTCAAGTTCAAGTAGTCAAATTGCTAGGGGTACTTAACAACCTGAGATAAAATCAACATCCTCTTCTTCATATCTATCAAAATATGACATATTGAAGTAAATGGCCACTGTTAAAGTTGATACTTCATTACTTGAAAGGTTGTTGTTCCAACACGATAGAAACATCTTATGAATTTTCTGGAAGGTAAAGCCTCCATTATTTCCAATTTGAATGAAGATCTAGATGAAGAAGATATGTATGTAAATAAGTTGAGTGTATATAATTCAAGAAATCCAGTAATTTTTTTTTTTCCTTTGTACATTTCTATTAAAATCATTGAAAAAATTGCACAATGTTGTCTAATTGATGATGGATCCAAGTATAATGTAATGTCAAAGATCATTATGGAAGAACTAGGGCTTTCTTGCACTAATGAAAATTCTTAAAGTATGTTAGGATATAACAATTATCAAACAACTGCAATTGGAGAAATTAAAGAAATGACATTAGTGTTATGCATTCATTTAGAGGTCATAACCACCTAGAATATCTTTATGGATGGAACCCATAAAGCTAGAAATAACATTAATGTACTTTGTAAAGGTTGAATTTCACCCTATATTGAAAGTGTGCCTCTGATCCTTATCTTTTCACTTCATTGATGCACACAAAATCACATTTTAAAGAGCATGTAACCATAAGATGCATATACATAAACGAAGCAGAAATAAACAACAAGCATGAGAAACAAAGACACAACCGGTTGATAACAGAGTTCACCTAGTGTGGCCTATGCCTTTGGACTCTGCTCAATGTGGAGAGGCCTCTTTCATTAATCTTCAACAAAAATCAAATTACATGCATGTACAAAAGACACCTTATACCTCGACTTCCAGGGATACCCTGAAAATGAACTCCTCTGCTGAAGAAATTGATTGCACCATTGAATTTCTAGTGAAAAATTGTCAAAAATGATTGTAGACTTGACTTATTTTTTCTTTGGTCAAAATCTGGACCTTCAGGAATCTCAAAGATTCTCCAAAGATTCTTTCTCGTTGGTTGACTGGAATTCTGCTACTCAGATGACAAATCCAACTTCACCACTGTGTTCCTTGTGAAAAATTGAGTAAAATGAGTATAAAGTCGGTATAGCTATGAAACTGTCAAAATTTGGCCCTTAAGGAATCTTTTAGATTCCTTATGATTCCACAAAGATTCCTCTATGCAAGTTGACTGAATATATGTTATTCATATGAAAAATCTGACTTCACCATTGTGATCCTTACGAAAAACTGAGTAAAATGAGTATAAAGTCGGCCTGGTTTTGAAACTGTCAAAATTTGGGCCTTATGGAAGCTTTTAGATTCCTTGCATATTCCCTTGCATTAGGGTTTTGCTCCTCGGTTTCTGTGCCTGTTCAGGGTTTCATGTCCTTGTTCCCTTGTGGCAAATATGAGTTTAAATAAAAAACCCTGGCATAAATTATAACCTTGCATTCTTGGCAGAATGGTTGGCAATGTTAATTTGTTGGGTCGTTGCCCAGTTTTAATTTTTTTTGGTTTTTAAAAAAAAAAGGACAAAATTCATTGGTCGGAATTTTGGGTCATCGAAAAAATTAAGTAGGCGACAATTTCGTCAGTTCTGTTGCCGGAAACTATCACCACAAAGTCCCAAATTGTTGCCTTGTTAATTTCTACCAAATTTAGTGGCTCCACTAGATTTAGTCGAGCTTTCAAATTTAGTTGGTGCTCTCCTCACTTTAGCCAAGGGGCCTAGTTGACCAAAATTTTGACTGGCCATGATGTTTGCATACAATGTCAGATTGAGGTGCCGTTTGCACCGTTGGAAATCTTGTGGTGAGCTCTTCTATCTGACCCAAGTTTTATAGTAATCCAATAATGTTTATTTTTGAGCTTTTTCTAAGCCCTCTTTTATCATTGAGTGTTTCGGGAGCCACCTGGATCATTCCTCCCCATTAAGGAGCTTTTGGTCCTTCAAAAGCATGAACATAATCTACAATCTGTTGTGTTCCCTTGTCTGCACAACAAGTGCCCTGACGGGCCACACTTCTTTCTCCTTCACCTTTGTTCTTCAGAGATATAAGTATATGAGTTGACACCTGCATCCTCTACAAATCTGTCGTATAATATTTGAATACTACATGTTCAATTACGTCACCAATCATGACCCAAGCATCCCCATACTTGCCAATAGTTTATACAACACGCTCTTTGGTCAAGTGTACATTATAATAGAAACCAATACCCCAACTATCAATAAAAAGAGACCAAAACATCATTATGTTGCTTTCATAAGTGATGGAAAACACATCATCACTTTTATAATGATTTCACAACATATGATTTACAATGATATGAGAAGCTACTATATCTAATAAAACCATCTCTCACTCAACAAATTGATTGGCTCATCTGTGTATGATTGATTCGCTTGTTGAACATTTTCACCAACTGGTCTCTTCATAGGTGCTTTCTAAGCATGTGGCTCTCTGGTATCCATCCTTGTTGCAGTAACTACAATGATTATTTCTCCTCTAAACTTTCTGGATCGTCTTGGAATGCTTATTCCTGGTGCGCCTCTGATAAGTACCTGTGTAATCTTCATTATCACTGGAATGTAATGAAGTGCTCTCATCATCTGTCATTGGTTGGTCACTGGCTATCTTGCATAACAAGGAAATTCCTCCACTTTGATGGGATTCCTAATGCCTTGGCCATTAATGTCGAAGCCCTTTCCTTGATACCCCATTTTCTTCAACAATTTTGATCCAATTCTTGTAGTGTGTTTCTCAAAAGCAACAAAATCATCATCATAAAAATAAAATGAAATTGAAGAATAAATTTTTACCTCAAGCTTGTTATTTTGCAACTCTTCCAAGGTCTCCTCTTCTTTTTGTAGGAGCCTCTTTAGTTCAACATTCTCCGCTTGAATTCTTTAGTTGATCTCTTTGAGTTCTTGGAGTCATGTAGTCTTTGGTTCCCTTCTCACCTTTGGTGCAATGTCTGTTGAAATATTTTTCTCATCGCTTGAATCAGAACCTAAGTCAATAAGTCCACCTTTTGCAATCTGAAGAGCTGAAATTTTCATTTCATTACTTGAGTCCGATCCCAAGTTCTAACACATGCAAATCCCACAACTGTAATCTTTTCATCATCCTCTAATTTTGATTATTGGTCTTGTTACACAATTACAACTGCCTTATGTTTCTCTTTTCTGTCGTTCCTCTTAGGCCTCAATTCTAGATGCAATTCTAGCAATGTTTCTCATCATGCCCTTCTTTCTCACAATTAGTACAAGAGGGCTTTGCTTCATTTTTCTCATGCTTCCCCCCACTTTCAATATGTACAACCTTCACACTAACTTCATCAAGTGTTTTAGGTTAAAATAATAACAATGAATGACTCAAATAACTATGCAAAGAGCCAATATATTTCATCAACATCTCAGAAGTGTCTAGTGGAACATTGAGTGCTAATGCTTGTTTCATAAAATCCTCTTTAAAATTATGAATAGTTTGATCTTTACTTTGTTTCAAATGTTGCCATTCCCTCATGGTCTTTTGTCTGTAATCCAATTAATAAAAATGTCCTCTTAAAACATAAACGAATTCAGACAAAGATGAAATAAGTTTGCGACTACTCTTACCACCTTTCTACAGCGTGCCTTCCCACCAGACGAGAGTAATGCCACTCAATCGAAGGGATGCTAATTGGAACTTGGCTTCATCCAATTTTATTCGTTGGATGCGACAGCATACTTCAACATATTTGATCCAGCTATCTAACTTTTCTGCATTAGATTCTCCATTAAACACAGGC
The DNA here is from genome assembly GCA_000404065.3 of Pinus taeda. Taxonomy (NCBI): domain Eukaryota; kingdom Viridiplantae; phylum Streptophyta; class Pinopsida; order Pinales; family Pinaceae; genus Pinus; species Pinus taeda. The sequence continues at coordinate 162,048 of APFE031714500.1, forward strand.
ATATAAAACTTGACATCCAACTTGAAAAAGAGATTTTTATGAGCTTTTCTACCTCTAGAATGACGAGAAGTGAAATAAATTTTGCTAGAAGATGGAGAGGGAGGTTTAGGAGTCTCTACTCCTCTTCCATCATGGTTCACCAAGGCATGATCATATGGTCCTTCCTTCTTCTTTGTTTTCGCCATTATCTTCTCATACTCTGTAAACAATTTGTCCACTTTTTTTGCGATGACGTAGAAGGCCTTGCGATAGTTTTGCTCATCTTCCAATCAAGCATCTTCATCTGCCATTTTCCCTCTTTGTGCTGCACACCTTGCTTCTGGATCAAAGGGATTAAGTTTTCCTTCACCTCTTTGGAGATTTGCCCTGGTTATCATACACTTGCAATTCACATCAACAAAATACCCACTTTGATAGCAAACTTGATCCAAATTTTTTCACTTCAAAGATGCATACATAATCACATTTTAAAGAGAATGTAACCATAAGATGCATATACAGAAACGAAGTGGAAATAAACAGCAAGCATGAGAAACAAAGAACCAATAGGTTGATAACAGAGTTCACCAAGCGTGGGTTATGTATCTGGGATCTGCCTAATGTGGGGAGGCTTCTTTCATTAATCTTCAACAAAAATCAAATTACTTGCAAGTACAAAAGACAAATTATACCTCCACTTCTGGGGATGGTCTAAAAATGCACACCTTTTTTGAAGAAATGGATTGCACCATTGGATTCTTGGTGAAAAATCGTGAAAACTAACTGTAAACTCGACCCCTTTATGCTTCAGTCAAAATCCGGACCTTCGGAAAACTAAAAGATTCCTTCTCGCTAGTTGGCTGAGATTATGTTTCTTAGATGAAAAATATGACTTCACCACTGCTCTCCTTGTGAAAAGCTGAGTAAAATGGGTATAAAGTTGGTATGATTATGAAACTATCAAAATTTGGCCCTTAAGGAATCTTATAGATTTCTCATGGTTCCACAAAGATTCCTCTTTGCAAGTTGATTGAATATTTACGGCTCAGATAATAAATCTGACTTCACCATTGTGCTCCTTGTGAAAATCTATGTGAAACGAGTATAATGTCACTTTGGTTCTGAAACTGTCCAAATTTGGCCCCTAGAGAATCTTTTAGATTCCTTGCATATTCCCTTGAGTTAGGGTTCCGCTCCTCGGTTTCCATGCCTGCTAAGGGTTCCACATCTGCATTGGGTTCCATGCTCCTGTTGCTTTGTGGAAAATATGAGTTTAAATAAAAACTTGGTGTTAATTTTTAAGCCCGCCTTCCTAGCAAAATGGTTGGTAGCGTTAATTTGTTGGGTTGTTGCCCAATATTTTATTTTTTAAATATGGGAAAAATTCTTTGGCTGAAATTTTGGGGTCACCAAAAAAATTAAGTGGGTGACAATTTCGCTAGTTTTGGCTACCGGAAAGGATCACCACAAAGTGCCAAATTGTTGCCTCATTAATTTTTGCCAAAGTTAGCGGCTCCGCCATATTTAGCTGAACTTCCAAATTTAGTTGGTGCTCCGCTAATTTTAGCCAAGGGGCATAGTTGACTAAAACTTTGATTGGTCATAACTTTTGCATACGATGTCATATTGAGGTGTCGTTTGCGCTGTTGGAAATATTGTGAGAGATCTCTGTTCTGACTCTGGTTTCATGGTAATCCAATAACTTTTATTTTTGAGTTTTTCCTAAACCCTCTTTGATCGTTGAGTGTTTCAGGAGCCACCCGGATCAACCTCAACCACATGTGATTTATGTTGAAGATGATATTGATGTATATTTTATATTTTTAGAGGAAGATGATAATCCTGCCATTCCCTCTATTGATTTGGACGATGGTATATGGAATATGCATTTTGATAGTACATTTTCTAATGGAGGCAATGGGTAGACATAAATATTTCTTATAGGCTTGAGTTTGATTGTACTAATAATGTGACAAGATTTGCCAAGCTCTCATGCTTAGAATAGGAAATTCCTTCAATTTGGGTTGTTATCATCCTTTTATTCTTAGGGATTCAAAGCTCATTATTAATTTGGTCAAGAGGATTTACACTCCGTCCAACAAACTTCTAAAACAATATACACAAGTAGTTTAGGAATAATATTTAATCTCTTGTTTTTTAACATTACTTGCATTGAGGAGTTGAATTCAATGGAAAATAGGCTTGTTGTTTTTGCAACTAGTCTTATAAGGCAATTACTCCTTGAAAGACTTGACTATAATTTCAAGTATTTGTATTGTCCTCTCTTCTCTAACAACACTCAGTCCTGGCAAGTATTTTTTTTTAGATGATGAAAGCTTATGCGCTTTCTTTCATAATGAGCCCTAGAAGAAAAAATGATTTATTTCTTTGGAAGACAACAAATAACCCAAAGGATTAACTCCTTTGGAAAAATCATTCTCATCAAGTGATGCAAGTAATCAAAAGAAAAGTACCAAGGATGATTCCAACAAAAAAACAGGCTAGAAAATATTTGTGATCATTGGGATTCAAAAAAGTTCTAAATATTTTGAAGATTGCAGTGCAATGGTCACAACAAAAAAAACAGAAGTTCATGGGCTTTTTATGTTTATTTCGAGATATATTTTAATGGTTTTGACCCAAGTGTTATTTGACACACGATATATATCAAAGAATATATGAGGCCAATAAGAGAAAAACAAAGACTAGTTAATCCCGTGCTTAAGGAAACAATATGGAAGAAAGTTGATATGTGTTAGCTACTCATATAATTGTTCCTGTTAGATATTTAGAATGGGTAGCAAACCTTGTTCTAGTATATAAAATGAAAGGATAAATTAGAATATTTGTTTATTTTTGTGCCTTGAATAGGGCAAGTGAAAAAGATAATTTTCCACTTTGTAACACAACTAATTTTACAGCAAGTAGCAACATCATAGATGATTTCACTTATTAACATTCTTTTCAGGAACAAATAAATACTTGTTTAGAGAAATGCAAAATATAAAACAACTTTCACGACCCATTGGGGAACATTTGTTGGCATCCATTGGGAGATTTTTTGCATTATGGGGTGCATGGATCCAACTAGATGATGTTGGCACAAGTTCATAATGGAAACTAGCTCATGTTGGCATTGATGTCAACCACTTGTAGCCTAGCTTATGTGTAGATGCCATTCATTATAGCATGATTGCAGCTAGTTGTGTTGGCATTGGGATGATCATGTTAACATTGTTGTCAACCTTATGAGGTCATACAATTGGTGTGTGTCGGTATGTGTTGGCTTGATGATTGATCCTATGATGGTGGTACACTTGATGACACACTCATGATGGTCAGATGATGGCATTGGTTTGATTAATGATGTTGCTATATGTTGTCATGTAGATATAAATGTGATGGTGATGGTTGATGACACACTAGTTGAGTTGTCAACTAGGTCTTCATGTCCATGCTTACGAGGATGACTTGTTGTAGTGATGTTATGGCTTGATGATGGGGCTACAAAGTATTGCAGGTCTGTTATTGGAGAGTGTAGGACTTGTTGGCACTCTTGCTAAACTTGTTTATTGGCCTTCAAGATCAATTTGGAAGTAACACTTGGGAGACATGCTTGATCCACATGCAGATGCATCAGAGGCTATGTCATAGGTTTGGAGGTTTGTACAGGAGCTGGAGAAGATGACCCAACATGTGGCAGAGGTTCAGAGCTCAGAGTGTATGGTTTTCCCCTATCCTCTGCCCCAGTCGCTCCCTTACAAGTTCATGAGAGTGAATCAAAAGTCTCAGTTGCATGGAGACAGGCCTGTGAGAGCAATTGAAACTTCAAGTTGATTTAAGCTAGTGTCAAACGTGCGATCGAGGGACGCCAAGATATTTTCTCTGCATTCCTCGTGCTGTTCGGAATTAAATTATTAAGGAAATTATTAAAGGATTCCAGAATTAGTGAAAGATGTCGCAAATGGTTTGAAATAGTCCTCCCATGATGTGAATGCATTTAGTGCACAAGTTGTGGTGTTAGTGGATTGATTTGTTCCAATTTGTGCAACTTTGATCCTAGAGCCAAACTCAATTTCACCCTACATGTATTATATTCTTGTCTTTGGAGCTTTGTGGCTATTGATGGGATTAGAAGTTGAGTGAGTGTGTAGTGAGAAGGTTGCAGAGAAGTAGTGTATGCTTCATACCTATTGGAGAGTGTATATGCTTCAGTAAATGAGTGTTAACTGCTTCTTAATGAGCAGATCTGAAGTGTGATGTAGAACAGATCAAAATTGAAGCTCTTGGAGTAGAGATTGTTTTGGAAACTTTTGTATGCTGTTGGGTAGTGTTTTTATTGGTGACTCTCACATATGTTTTTGCATGAGATGCTGATGCATTGGGCACATAGCCATAGTGTCTTATGATGTTATTTTTATTATGCAACATTATATTGTTGTGAGGGTTTGATAATATTTAATTTTGGGTATAATATTTGATACATAATTGTGGCCACTATTTTGCTAGTTTGGAGAGAATACTTATTGTGGTGTTTATATTTGATTTGATGATGAGATCTTGTTGCTAAGATCATGTATGCAGAGATGAATTATTGTTAAACAAAACGTCTTGGATATAGTTTGAAAATAGAAGAAAGGAGGTCCGCATAGTGGAGAGAAGTAGTGATTTCATGAGAGAGGAGTAGTGATATCGAAGCTTTAGCAAAAGGAATAGTTTCTCAATCCAATGGTAGTTTGATAATACAATCATAGTTGGGTGAGGATTGTTGATCGTGGTGGCCTTCCATGGATGGTAGTCCGTAGATCCATGTGAGAGTAGAGTATTATGATATGATTAATAGAATCGAGTCTCCTAGCCGAATGGTGTTGGAATATTGTAGATGAGCTTGATTCTCCATGCCAATGGGAGTTAGTAAGATATGTAAAAGATAAATTTCTTGAAATAATAGAAATTTAGAGTAGAGCAACAACGACAAGGGTGGTTTTTCTCATGGAAGGGTTTCCACCAGAAATCTTGTGTCTTATGTGTAATAATGTGATTGTGAGCATTGTTTATTGTTTATATTATTGCTTATGGTTTTTAGTTATGCTTATGTGATGCACATGTTTAATGAGTTGCAACTAATATGTATGTGATTCAGTAAGCGAAGTTAATAAAAGGAAAAAATCGCATATAGGTCACACTAATAATTCATCCCCCCTAGTAGTGCTCAAAGGTTTCCAAAAATTGGTATCATAGCAGGGATCTTAGTTGCAACTTGATTGCTAGAGAGTAGATTTAGGGTTTTTTGGCGAAAATTTGAAATTTTTTCAGAATAATTGTCCTCACTGTTGCAAATTACAAGGTATGACACACAAATATAAAATATCAATTATTATCTTATGTATCTAACATTTGGAAAGTATTATGTGAAGGCTATGGCAAGGATCCAATTGCAGAAGAAGTTTTGCGACATGATGCACAAGCTAGATGCATAATCTACAAGAATATTCATGATGGTGATTTGAAGAGGCTAATAGGTTTGAAACATGCCAAGCAAATGTGGGACAAGCTAGAATCCATATTTGGAGATGGTACGAACAATAATTTTGAAAATAAGAAGAAGAGAAACAAGAACAAGAACAAGAACAAGAACAAGAACAAGAACAAGAACAAGGGCCTTCAAAAATAAGAAGCTCAACCACAAGAGTCACATTCTTGTAGTGCACATGATTCAATAGACGATCATAAGAGATCAAAAAATCATGAACCTTGTTGAAAATGCAACAAGAAAATCCTGATTTAATTTTCCCTTGAAATAAATTAGGAGAAAATTTGTAATTCCACGTCACAAGACAACTTCTACGAGTTAAATAAGTTAATAATTTGACTTAGATGGTTCAATTAATTCGAGTTGAGGGTCTAACTTGAGTCATGTAGAGTGTCTCCTACTTTATATGAGCCCTAGTTGAGTTTATTTTGAGTTGTAATTAATTAATTCAATTTAACTGAGTTAAAGTCAATTAAACTAGTTCCAACTATTGGAGGAACTAGTAGGAGGTATAACAATGAGGTGCTGCTTCATGTGTTCAACCAGTTAACTAATAATTTAGCCATAAATAACTCATGCATGTGTGATCTACAAAATACCTAGTTGAGATTGGAGTTCAAGGTAAGTGTACTATCAATTGTATAAACATCCAAACTGTAGAGGTGGTGCATGCAGTCGGAGGAAGGCCTATGATGGATTGCACAATTCCAATTGAGGAATTTCCCTAATTAATATAGGATAATTCCCAAGGAAACAACGCAAGGAATTATGGACTTGGGAAAGCATAAAATTGGTTAAGTATTGGCCAAGGTTTGCCTAGGAAGCTGTGAGACAGATAGAGATAGTGTAAAGGTTTCTCGGGTTTGAGAAAAGCTTGAGAAAAGCATTGTAATCTTCTTATATTTTCTGAATAATGCAATATACAGATAGCATGTGTTTTTAGCTATGAATTTCCCCACGAAATCATTGTGTGATGTGTTGATTAAATTCTTTCTCTTGTATGCTTCGTGATTTTGCGATCATTAATTGTTTCCGCAATTGGTAGAGTATTTTCAAGTCTATTGTTTTAGTAAATTACAATTAGCAATTTGAATCTACAAGGAATTTCTACATGGTATCAGAAATGAAATCACACTAGAAGAGAAGAATACGAGTTCGTATTTGTAGGTGAAATCAATTTTGCGGGATTGTTCTTCAGAGCCAACAAGATGTCGTTCTATGGATTGAGACTCGAGTATGCCCTTGAGGGTAGCTCAAATTATATTGATTGGAAGGACATGATGGAGGCATTGTTGGAAGACAATAGGTTGAAGGAATTCATAGACAATGATATTCCTAATCCTCCAACAACTGATGCTCCAGATATGACATAGTGGAAGAAATGTGTGGCAAAGGCGAGAAGGATCATACTAGGAGTTCGAGATCATATTGTATCGAATCTCCATGAGAAGGATACACCATATACAATGTGGCAAGCCTTGATAGACTTGTTTCAGAACAATAGTGACCAGAGGAAGCCGACATTGAAGGACAAACTTCGAAAGATCAAGATGGAGAAGGGATACATAATACCATAGTACCTGAGCATGTTCAACCAATGTTGGGATGAACTTGGGAGTGTTTATATTTCGATTCGGTAAATGGGAGGGAACATCTACCAAAGTGGGAGCGGTTGTGGTCCAACTTGGTGCAAGAAGAGATAAGGTGGAACACCAGAGATGGAACCTCATCCAAGAATGATTATGAAGAGAACTGTGCCTTGGATGGAAAGGCAAAGAAAGGGATAGGGAAGAAATCCCAATCCAAAAGGGATTCCATTCAGGGAAGAAAGAAGAAGGACTTGTCGAATATTAAATGTTTTCACTGTCATGAGCTAGGATGCTATGCCACAAAGTGTCCACACTAGAAGGCTGGAAAGAAGCCCTCAGGATGAGCAACAAGTGAAGCTCTAGCTTCATAGTTCAAGTTAGATTTCACACTCATTGAATGCATGGTGACATTGGTGATGGGTACTGTGTGGTATCTGGATAATGGAGGCTCATTTCATAGGACGAGGAACAAATAAATTTTTAGTGACTTGGAGGAGAAGGACCTTGATATGGGAGATGATGGAAGGTATAGTGCAACCGGTATCGATGCAATTACTTTTTAGAGGGAGCCTGGTTCTCCTCTCACATTAAAATATGTAAAGTATGTTCCAGGTCTAAAGAAGAATTTGATTTCATTTTCTATGTTGGAAGACCATGGCTACGATGCGATATTTAGTAAAGGAAAGAATTTCCTTCATCACATAGCCACGAGAAAAGTGAAGCAAATCGGGTTTTGAGTAAAGAACCTCTACAAATTGGATGTAGAATACTATGCTGCTTTGAGAACGAAATCGAATAAGGTGAAAAGTCAAGATATTAGTGAATTATGGCATAGGAGATTTTGTCATTTACACCATGGAGCATTGAAGATCATGCAACATATTTCTACAGGACTTCCCAAGGGTGCACTAGAGTAGCAAGATACATGCAAAGGGTGTACATTGGGGAAGTACACCAAAGCCACCTTTCATGATAAGGACAATCGAGCGCAAGTGATCCTTGAAATAGTTCACTTGGATGTGTGTGGACCATTATCAATAACCTCCACGACCAAGGGAAAGTATTATATGATATCTGTAGATGATTTCTCACGTAAGTGCTGGATATTCTTCATGCAGAAGAAAGACTAGACATTCTCAAAATTTTGTGAAATTAAAGCACTTGTTGAGAAAGACACTGGCAGGAAAGTGAAGGCTCTTAGGAGCGATAACGGTGGAGAATGTGTCGAATGAGTCCAAGAAATTTTCTCCATCAGAAGAAATTTGAAGGGAGTTAATAAAACACCATAACCCACAACAAAATGGGGTGGCTGAAAGGAATAACATAATTATTGTGGGAGCGGCACGAGCGATGTTGCATGATCAGGGCCTACTGTTGCACTTATGGGCCAAAGCATGCAACACAACGGTATATGTGACAAAAATGAGTCCTCATCATATTTTTGGGATGAGTACATTAGAAGAAGCTTTTTCAGGGAAGAAACCAAATGTGTCACACTTTAAGATCTTTCATTCATCAATTTACTGTCATGTTACCAAGGATGCAAGGAAAAATCTGGAGTCGACAGTTGAGTTGGGAATATTTGTGGGGTACACTGATACACCTCAAAACTATCGGGTGTACTTGTTATCTCAAAGGATGATAGTTGTCCATAGATATGTGAATTTCGATGAATAAAAATCCATGAGATGTTACCTTGAGAGGGAGCTTCATCTACATGTAGATGAGGAGATTTTGGCTCTAAAAGAAGAACCTCAAGATGATGTGGAGCATCCACATGCAGAGGAGCATAGAGTTGAAGCACCCACTCATGCAGAGACATCCAGAGATGGAAGGAAGCACACCAGAGAAGCTGACAGATTGATGCATGATGTTAGAGAGAATGTGGGAGCACCCACATCACAACATAGGAAGAGGTCACAAGATCGGTACACTGGATACATGGATCTGATGAGTGAGAGTGTAGAGACTGAGCCATCCTCATTTGAGGAAGAAGTGCAACAAATAGTATGGGTTGATGCCATGGTAGAGGAGTATGAATCCATTATCAAAAATGGTGCTTGGGAAGTTGTTGCAAGGGAAAAGGACAAGTTAGTGGTAGGTTGCAAGCGGATCTACAAGGTGAAGCAAGAAGAAAATGGGAGTTTCAAGAAACACAAGGCCATATAGAAAATCCTTCTAGATTAAAACTGCAAATTGTAATTTACTAAAACAATAGACTTGAATCTACTCTACTCATCAACGAAAACAATTAAACGATCGCAAAATCACGAAGCATACAAGAGAAATAATTCAATCAACACATTACACAATGATTTCCTAGGGAAGGCCACAACTAAAAACCCTTACTATCTATATATTGCATTAGTCAGAAAATATGAGAAGATTACAATGCTTTGCTCAAGCCCAAGAAACCTATGCACTATCTCCATATGTCTCACAACTTCCTAGACAATTTCAAGCCAATACTTAACCAAACTTTTGCTTGCCCAAGTCCCTATTTCCTTGCGTTGTTTCCTTTGGAATTAGCCCCCTATTAATTAGGGAAATTCCTTAATATGAATTGCACAATCCTCATAGGACTTCCTCTAACTACATGCACCACTTGTACAGTTTGGATGATTATACAACTGATAGTACACTGTCCCTGAACTCCAATCTTAACTGGGTAGCTCTCAGATCTGACATGCAAGAGTTATTTATGGATGAATGATCAGTTAAGTGGTTGAATACATGAAGCAACACCCCACTGCTAGACCTCCTACTAGTTCCTCCATCAGTTAGAACTAGTTTAACTGACTTTAACTCATTTAAATTGAATTAATTAATTACAACTCAAAATAAACTCAACTAGGGCTCCTATAAAGAAGGAGACACTCTACATGAATCTAGTTATACCCTAAAATTGAATTAAATGAGCCAAATAAGTCAATTTAGCTTAGTTAACTCGTACACATTTTCTTGTGATGTGGACTTACAACAATTTTATTCATAATTTAATTCAAGGACAAAATTAAATTAGGATTTTCTTGTTGCGTGTTTAACACTCCCTCTCAACAAGAAAGGGATTATCAGATACCCCAATGCTTCTTGTATGGAAATTTGATTTTCCTCTTGACAATGCCATATTCAAGATATTTGCATCCCGTTCCTCTGTAGGAATGTACTCCAACAACATGATTATCCTATGCACCCAATCTCATAGACGGTGATACCGAATGTCGATATGCTTGGATCGATTATGAAAAAATGGTTTCTCAGAGAGTTTTATACAACTCTGATTGTCACAGTAAATCACTGTAGGATCCATCTATTGATCAATAACCCAACAAGGATCTTCCTCATCCAAATAACCTCACAAGTTGCTTGACTAACATCCATGTACTCTTCTTCTGTAGAAATGATTGCAGCTGATCTCTGCTTCCTGCTGTACCAAGAAATTGCTTCTGACCTAATACTAAAGATTCCTCCTGATGTGATCTTCATGTCGGATGGGATCCCTTCACAATATGCATCTGTGAAGCCTTGAAGCTTCACTCCATCTATCTGTTTGTACCAAATACCAAACTCAGTGGTGCCTCTGAGGTATCTCAACACATGTTTAGCTACCTTCCAATAGAGTTTGGTTGGATTAACCATTTCTCGACTAAGATGGTTAACTTCAAAACATATGTACGGTTGTGTGCTCACCAAATACATAAGTGAACCCACAAGCTTCCTTTAAATAGTAGCCTCCACTACTTCACCTGAAGTAGGATCTTCCTTCCTCTAATTTCCTGTTAGATGAATCTCCATGGGTTTGTTGCTCTCCATGTGGAACTTCTTCTATATATCATTGGAATACTTGCCCTGCAAGGCAAACAATTCATCATCTCCTTGCCATACTTCCATACCATGGAAATAATGCATGAGCCCCAGGTCCTTCATCTCGAATTCTCTTGCAAGATCCTCTTTGCAAGATGTTACTAGCTTATCATTACCTGTTAGAATTAAATCATTGACATATAATACTATAATCAACAATTTACCTTCAACCAAAATATGGTAAAGGTTTGCATCTGCTTCAATTTTGGTGAAACCCAAGTTGGTGAAATAGTTGTCAATCTAGGTGTACCAAGCATGAGGTGCTTGTTTCAATCCATACAGTTATTGCTTGAGTATGCACACATACGACTCTTTGTTGAAGGTCTCAAATCCTTCCGACTGCTCAATGTACACCTCTTCCTCAATCATTCCGTTGAGGAATTTTGTCTTCACATCCATCTGTTGTATCTTCCATCCCATTAGCACTGAAAGTGCTGGAATATATTTGATTGACGAGTACCTAGCTTGATACAAGAGAAAATGTCTCCTCATAATCAATTCCCTCCACCTGAGAGAACCCTCTGGCCATAAATATGTCCTTTTGTTTTTCCACACTCCCATCTGCTACTTGATTTACCCTATAAATCCATGTGTAACTCACCTTTGGCTTGTCTACTAGTCTTGGGACCACTTCCTAAACACTGTTTATGATAGTGGAGTCATACTCCTCTACCATGGCATAAAAACATATTGGTTCCTACACTGCTTCCTCGAATGAGGATGGATAAATCTATACACTTGTTCATAAGAGAAATGTAGCTAGTGTACCTATTTGGTGACCTCCTCTACCTACACTGTGATGTGGGTGCTCCCACATTCTCTCTAGCATCATGCATCAATTTGTTAGCTTTTTTGGTGTGCTTCCTTTGACCTCTGAAAGTCTCTGCATGAGTGGGTGCTTCCACTCTCCGCTCCTCTGCATGTGGCTACTCCACATCATCCTGAGGTTATTCCTTTAGAGCTAAAAGCTACTCATATACATGGAACTGAAGCTCCCTCTTAAGGGAACATCTCATGGCATTCTCTTCATCAAAATTCACATCTTTATGAACCACTATCATCCTGTGAGATGGCAGGTACACCCGATAGTTGTGAAGTGTATAAGTGTACCCAAAAAATATGCCCAACTTAGCTATTGGCTCTAGATTTTACCTTGTACCCTTGGTAACATGACAATAAAATTATGAACCAAATATCCTAAAGTGTGGCACATCTAGTTTCTTACCTGAAAAACATTCTTCTAGTGTACTCATCCTAAGAATCCAATGAGGACTTATGTTCTACGCATATATAGTTGTGTTGCATTCTTCAACCCATAAGTGAAACGGTAGGCCTTAATCATGTAACATCATCCATTAAACTCCCATAATACTTATGTTCTTCCTTTCATCCGCCCCATTCTACTGTGGGTTATGGGGTGCTATTAACTCCCATCGAATGCCTTCTGATGCACAAAAGTTCTTGAATTCATTTGATAAATATTCTCCACCATTATCGCTCCTGAGAGCCTTCACTTTCTTTCCAGTGTCTTTCTCAAAAAGTTCTTTAAATTCAAAAAATTTAGAGAACGCCCGATCTTTCTTTTGCATGAAGAAAATCCAAGACTTACATGAGAAATCATCTACAAATATTACATAATACCTATCCACACACATCTCAGTGAAATCTTTCAAGGATCGCTTGTGCTTGACTTTCCTTATCATGAAAGGTGGCTTTAGTGTACTTCCAAAATGTACACCCTTTGCATGTATCTCTCTGCTCTAGTGCACATTGGGAAGTCCTATATGAATCAATTGGATGATATTCAAAGCTCTATGGTGCAAGTGACCCAATATTCTATGCCACAATTCACCAATGTCTCGGCTCTACACCTTCTCTGCTTTTGTGCTCAAAGAAACACAGTCTTCTACATTCAATTTGTAGAGGTTCTTCACCTGAACCCTAATCCACTTCACTTGTCTTGAGGCTATTTGATGAAGGAAAGCCTTTCCTTTTCTAAATATCGCATTGTAGCCATGGTCCTCCAATATAGCAAGTGAGGACAAATTCTTCTTCAGACTCAGAACATACATGCCATCTTTTAATGTTAGAGGAGAGCCAGTCTCCCTCTGAAAAATAATATTACTGATTTCGATCATGCTATACCTTCCATAATATCCTATTTGTATGTGCATATGGAGGTCCTTCTCGTCCAAGTTAGTAAGGAATTATTTGTTTCTAGTCATATGGAATGAGGCTCCACTATCTAGATACCACACATTACCAATCACCGATGTCACCATGTAAGAAATGAGGGTGAAATCCAACTCAAATTGTGAACTAAGAGCTTCACCTACCACTCCTCCTGACGGCTTCTTACCAGCCTTCTTGTGCGAACACTTCATGGCATAATGTCTCAACTCATGATAGCGAAAACATTTAATCTTCAACAAGTCCTTCTTTCCGCCCTGACTAGAATCTGATTTGGAATGGGATGACTTACCTTTCACTTTCTTTTCCTTTCCATACAAGGCATAATTCTCCTCATCATCATGCTTGGATGAGCATCCATCTCTGGTTTTCCATAAAATCTCTTCTTGCACGAAGTCGGACCAAAAGCACTCCCACTTTGGTAGCTTCTCCCTCCCATTTACCGAATCTAGGTAGCTATGCTAGCTCTTGGGAAGGCCTATAAGTGATAGGATAAATAAATCATCTTAAAAAACTATAACACCAACACTTCCAAGATCATCCCGACATTGGTTGAACTTGGTCAAGTAATTTGGTATTGTGTCACCCTTCTCCATCTTGATTTTTCTAAGCTTGTCCTTCAGTGCTAGCTTCCTATCGTCACTGCTATTTTGAAACATGTCTCTCAAGGCCTTCTACATTGCATATGGAGTCTCCTTCCCATGGAGGTTCGAGACAATATGATCTCAAACTCCTTCTAGTATGATCCTTCTCGCCTTTGCAAAAAATTTCCTCCACTGTACCAGATCTTGAGCATTAATTGCTAGAGGCTTAGGAATATCTTTGTCTATGAATTCCTTCAGACTGTTGTCTTCTAGTACTGCCTCCATCTTGTCCTTCCAAGCAATATAGTTCGAACTACCCTCAATGAAATATTCGAGTCTCAATCCGTAGAATGACATCCTACAGGCTTTGAAGAATGATACTACAAATTTGATTTCACCTGCAAAAGACAAACTCATATTCTCCTCTTCTAGAGTGATTTCTGCTCTGATACCATTTATAAATTCCTTGTAGATTAAAATTGCTAATTGTAATTTACTAAAATAATAGACTTGAATCTACTCTACTCATCAACAAAAATAATTAAACGATCACAAAATCACGAAGAACACAAGAACAAGAACTCAATCAACACATTACATAATGTTTTCCCGGGAAAAGCCACAACTAAAATTCTCTGCTATCTGTATATTGCATTGGTCTAAAAATATGAGAAGATTACAATGCTTTTCTCAAGCCCGAGTAACCTTTGCCCTATCTCTATCTATCTCACAACTTCCTAGACAAGCTTAGGCAAATACTTAACCAAGTTTTGGCTTGCATAAGTTCCTATTTCATTGCATTATTTCCTTGGGAATTATCCCCCTATTAATTAGGGAAATTCCTCAATATGAATTGCGCAATCCTCATAGGCCTTCCACTGACTGCATGCACCACATGTATAATTCAGATGATTATATAAATTATAGTACACTGTCCCTAAACTACAATCTCAACTAGGTAACTCTTATCTGAAATGCACGAGTTATTTATGAGTGAATCATCAGTTAAATGGTTGAACACATGAAGCAACACCCCACTATTTGACCTCTAACTAGTTCCTTCACCAATTGGAAATATTTTAACTGACTTTAACTTAGTTACACTGAATTAATTAATTACAAATCAAAATAAACTCAACCAAGGCTCTTATAAAGTAGGAGACACTCTACATGACTCTATTTAGACCCTCCACTCGAATTAACTGAGCCAAGTAAGTCAATTTAACGTAGTTAACTCATACAATTTGTCTTGTGACGTGGAATTACAATTTTATTCATATTTTAATTCAAGGACAAAGTTAAATTAAGATTTTGTTGTTGTATTTTCAATAGGCCAAATTTGTGGCCAAGGGGTTCTCTCAGGTAGAGGGAATTGATTACGAGGATAGATTTTCTCTAGTAGCAAGGTAATCTTCAATCAGATCTATCCGAACACTTTCAACACAGATGGTATGGGAGATAAATCAGATGGATGTGATGACAACCTTCCTCAATAGAGTTATTGAGGAAGATGTGTAAATAGAGAAACTAGAAGGATTTGAGACCTTTGATAGAGAGTCACATGTATGAAGACTCAAGCGAGTGCAGTATGGATTGAAACAAGCACCTTGTGCTTGGTATACCAAGATCGACAACTATTTCACCAGGTTGGGCTTCACCAAAAGTGAAGTAGATGTAAACCTTTACCATATTGTGGTTGAAGGTAAATTGTTTATTATAATAATATGTCGATGATTTAATTCTAACAGGTGATGAGAAGCTGGTCAAATCTAGTAAAGAGGATCTTGCAAGAGAATTCGAGATGAAGGACCTAGGTCTCATGCATTATTTACTCAGTATGGAAGTATGGAAAGGAGATGAGGAATTATTTGTCTCTCATGGAAACTATGCCAATGAGATACTGAAGAAGTTCCACATGGAGAGAAAAAAATCCATGGAGACTCCTATAGCAAGGAATTGGAGGAAGGAATATGCTACTTCAGGCGAAGTAGTAGAGGCTACCATTTACAGGAAACTTGTGGGCTCACTTATGTATTTGGTGAATGCATGACTGGACATGTGTTTTGTAGTTAACCAACTTATTCAAGAAATGGTTAAGCCAACCAAACTGTATTGGAAGGGAGCTAAACATGTGTTGAGATACCTCAGAGGTACCACTCAGTTTGGTCTTTGGTATAGACAAACAAAGGGAGTGAAGCTTCAAGGCTTGACAAATGTAGATTGGGCAGGGAGTCCATTAGAAAGGAAGATCACATTGGGGGGAATCTTCAGAATTGGATCACTAGCAGTTTCTTGGTACAACAAGAATAAGAGATCAGTTGCACTTAGTTAAATAGAAGAAAAGTACATGGATTCTAGTCAAGCAACTTGTGAGGCTATCTAGATGAGGAAGATCCTTGTTGGGTTATTTGGTCAGCAGATGGATCCTACATTGGTTTACTGTGATAATCAAAGTTATATCAATATCTCCAAGAATCCATATTTTCATGATCGGTCCAAGCGTATAGACACCCGGTATCACCATCTATGAGATTTTGTGCAGAGGAGAATAATGTTGCTATAGTACATTCCTACAAAGGAATATGATGTAGACATCTCGACTAAGGCACTGTCAAGAGGCAAATTCAAGTTCCACAGAGGCAAGATTCAAGAGGCAAATTCAAGTTACATAGAGGCAGGATTGGGATATCTAATAATCCCTTTCGTGTTGGGAGGAAGTGTTGAAAATGAAACAAGAAAATATTGATTTAATTTCCCTTGAACTAAATTAGGAGAAAAATTGTAATTCCACATCACAAGACAACTTGTATGAGTTAACTCAGTTAATTTGACTTAGTTGGTTCAGTTAATTCGAGTTGAGGGTATAACTTGAGTCATGTAGAGTGTATCCTACTTTATAGGAGCACTGGTTAAGTTTATTTTGAGTTGCAATTAAGTAATTTGGTTTAAATGAGTTAAAGTCAGTTAAATTAACTCCAACTGTTAGAGGAACTAGTAGGAGGTATAATAGTGGGGCGTTGCTTCACGTGTTCAACCAGTTAACTATTAATTCAACCATAAATAACTCATGCATGTGTGATTTATGAGTTACCCCATTGAGATTGGAGTTCAAGGGAAGTGTATATCAGTTGTATAGTCATCCAAATTGTAAAGGTGGGTCATGCAGTAGGAGGAAGGCCTATGATGGATTGCATAATTCAAATTGAGGAGTTTCCCTAATTAATAGTTGCTAATTCCATAGGAAACAATGAAAGGAAATATGGACTTGGGAAAGAATAAAATTGGTTAAGTATTGGCTAAGGCTTGTTTAGGAGCTGTGAGATAGATAGATATGGTGCGAAGTTTTCTCGGGCTTAAGCAAAACATTATATTTTCTCATATTTTATGACTAATGCAATATACATATAGCAAGGGTTTTTAGCTGTGGCTTTCCCCAGGAAAACATTATGTAATGTGTTAGTTAAATTCTTTCTCTTGTATGCCTCGCGATTTTGTGAATGTTAATTTTTTCCAAAGTTGGTAGAGTAGATTCAAGTCTATTGTTTTAATAAATTACAATTAGCAGTTTGAATGTACAAGGAATTTCGACAAATCCACAGGTATACACATTAATGATTTTCTTTGGAGCTATAAATTTGATGATTCAAAATTAGGTCATGTTGAAGCACATAATGGAGATGAGAATGTTATTAAGGGTCTTAGAGCTGAAATATATAGACTAACAACTACATGCAAGGATCAAGAAAAATTGTTGCATATTTGGGATGATAAGGAGGCCAATCTCAAGTAAGAGATTGTTAGCTTAAAGATTAAGTTGGAAGAGTCAAAAATATTTGAGGAAGGTATGAGGAAGTAGTACCAAGAGGATGTAGAATAGGTTGAGAGATTAGAAGCTGAAGTGACTTCCTTGAGAAAGTATTGAAAGATGGAGAAGAGTACAGTGGCCTTCGATAATTTTCTTGAGATCCAAAGATCACCATTGGATAAATCTGGTCTTTGATTTCAAAAGGGTGAGTCTAGTTTGCATACAGGTAAAAATACCAAGAATTACCCAAGAATCCTATAGTAAACAATACCATTAGCAAAAATGAGAACCAAGAAAACAAGAAGCAGATATAGCAACCAAGTAGCAAACAAAAGAACCAATAGCAGAAGAACAAGAAAAAGCAGAATCAAAGAAGAAAATATCAAGGAGCACCTACATTCAAAACCTTTTGATCCTAGAGATGATTGTGGCAACTCAATTATATTTCAAAGGAAGCAAAGCCCTTTTGTTCATTTGATTCATGAGGTACAATGCTACGATTGTCACAAGTATGGATATGTTTCAACCATATGCAGGAGAAAAACATATAGATCCAATAAGCAATATCAACATCCAAGGAGATTGGCTTTCAGGTGTAATCATGGTTTTTATGGTTATTGTGTCTCATGTCACCTATTTGGCCATAAGGCACTATATTGTAGGTCTAACCAACATAGGAGAAGCACATTTCATGCAAGGTTTATATATGGCATGAGCATAAGAAGATTTGATCCTCTTAGCCATGTCGAGTGCTATATATGCCATAGTTTTGGCCATATCTCAAGAGAATGTTTGCTTCCCCATTACTCAAGGAAAAACTGTCAAAAGAAGCAAACACAAAGGGGACCTAGCAGAAAACCAGTGAAAGAAGGAAACAAGCAAGTGAAGGAAGAATAGAAGCAAGTCAAGGAAGACAAGAAGTTGCCAAAGACTGTGTGGAGGAAGGAGGATCAAATATTCAAGTAGTGAAGAGCATCCCCACCAACAATCCATGATTATTCATGCATATTCAAAGAGGAATACAAAATTCATGAGAGGTGCACAACCTAAGGGGGAGAATTTGGTCGCTTGATGAGTGCGAGATTATTGCAGTAGTACTAGATGAGTTTATTTGAGCCTCATGCACATTTAGGTCCACATGATAAGCTTTTCTATTGAAGGTATATTGAGCTCAATGGGATATATGCATGGTATGCGATTTACATGTGATATTTGACATTTCTCACATAGTTTTTTCACTCAATTATTTGTAGTAGATTTATATGTGCCTTCATGAGTGAAACTAAGTACATTTTTAAACCACATATTTTTTTATGGTTTCCACTAATAGTTGGTTGCAAATATGTGAAATCATGCATAGATGTAATAATTACTCCAGGATGTATTGAGATAACATGTGATATGAACCAACCAGGTATGAGATATTGTATGATGATTACTACAACCATATATTTGTTATTGTATCATCATTATGTATTGGTTGAGAGTCCGAGTCATCATGGTGACAGGATTGTTTTGGAGGAGTATCATGAGTCTATTTGTATCGGCCAATGATGATGTAATAGTCATGATGATCATAATAGCTATATATTTATTGACATATTCATTTGAAATGCTCACGAAGCCATGTAGTTGTATTGTACTATATTTTGGGTCATATAGTCATAAGTCATGAGGCCATGTTATGGTCATATGAGAGTATGTATGAGGTTTTTTATCACTGCTACAACCATGTATTTATCAATGTATATTTCATATGAGTTTTGTCCATGTGGAGTCTTGGTCCATATGGTGCTTCACTCTTGGCCAGGAAACAATCTTTGCAGCGGTTTCATTGCAGGTTGGAGCTGATTTTGGTGATGGCATATGTTGAGGGGGAACATTGTTTTTTCATATTTTCTCAAGCCATACATTGTTGGAATTATGATCCACTTGGAGGTGTCATAATATGCCTCGTATATGCTATAACAGTTGGGGTTTTTGGCCTCATATGATGAGATATTTTGATAGTTGCTGCTATGTAGTTATGGGAGAGATTGTGCATGGTTGCCTCATATGGATGTTATTGTAGATTATTATGATGTTGCATATAATGATTATTGTTGCCTTATGTTGGCATATTGATGCTTGTTGCTAGTAGTTGTTGGTTTGTATGCTGATCTAAATGATGATTGGTTAAATTTATACTTGCTATTTCTAATATGGGGAGAGATAGAGGATGATGATTAGAGGCATGGGTTACATTTGATATGTATTATTTTTCACCCTGTTTGTTGCTCCAGTTCTTACTTCCTTATCATATGGAGCCAACCCTTTTCCATTGATGTAAAAGGGGGAGAGATAGAGGATGATAGTATAGAGTTTTCTTATAGTTTCCATTAATGCCAATGGGGGATATTGTTGGCATCGATGTGTTAAGTATGTGTTATATTATTTCCATAATTAGAAGCCGGTGCTGTACGTTGTGCCGGGTGCAGCGGTGGGGGGGTGTGTGTAGGGGTCACAATGGGGGGTGGTAGTCACCCGAGATTTTTTATTTTATTTATTTATTTATTTTTATTTTTTTTATGCGGAATCAATAATAGTTGGGTGGACCCAAGTATGGGGGTAGACCCAAAGATGGTGGGCGGAAATATCCATGGTTTTGTGCATGGGTTTTTGCACATGGTTTGGGCATGATGGTTTTCTGCCCATGGTATTTTGTAGATCCGGTCAAGGGAACTACAATTATGTTCTAATCCAGGGTTAAGGGATTAGGGTTTACGAATGCTTTGGCATGTATATATATGTATTGTAACATTGAAAGGAACATAATGAAAAATCAATTTGGTAGTCCTAGTTTTGGGATCCAGGGGAAAAATATTTGTGTATATTTGTTTTATGTTCTCACCATTGTATATTTTCTATTTTTAAGAATTCATTTGCAGGAAATTTCTGTACAGGGTTAAAACCTAAATTTGGTATCACAGCTGTTTCAGCTTCAACGGGATGCCTTTTCTATTAAGGGGATTTTCTCAGGCTTGTGGTAGACCCTGTTTAGTGGGAGATCTTCAGGATCGATTCTTGTGGTGAAAGAAGATGGCAAGCAGTGGAAAGATAGTGATCAAGAAATTTAATGGTTAGAATTTTTAGTTGGGGAAGATCAATATGGAGGATTTGTTAGTGGACTGAGATAAGTCTATTTTTGTATATCTAGGCACAACACCGACAAGAATGTCAACAAAACACTAGAAAAAGTTAGATCAGAAGGAAAATAGCACAATACGATTGTGTCTCTCAGATTCAGTATTGTTGAATGTATTAGGGGGAGCTACAACGAAGTATTTGTGGGTCATGTTAAGGTCTTTGTGATAATCTAAGTCTTTGGTGAACAAATTGTTCCTGCGGAAAAATATGTATAACCTGACGATGAAAGATGGAGACTCGGTGATAGAGCATCTTAACGCCTTGAATACTGTGGTAAGCCAGTTGTTATATGTTGGTATAAAAGTTTCAGATGAAGATAATTACATCAATTTTTTATGTTCTATACCAAATTTGTGGGACAGTCTGGTTGTTGCAATAGGTAGAAATAAAACTACCTTGAAGTTTGATGTAATAGTCTCATCCTTCTTGTTGTAGGAGATGAGGCAGAAAAATATGGAGAGACAAAATGGATATGCCTTTTCTGTATAAGGACCGTTCCTGAACAAAAAAAAATTCCTCAAGAGGGAGATCTGAATCTAGAGGGAGATCTAAATCTCCAAGAAAACCGGTAAAGTTGTGCTAGAAATGCGGAAAGGAAGGGCACTACAAAAAGGACCGTAGATCTAAAGCTCTTGAGAAAGGAAAGTGATATGATGATGATCCTTTTTCAGAGGTGAAAACCACCTCATATGAAGGTGGGGATGTGTACTTGGATTCTTCCTCAAGTACACATGTAGATCATGAGGCATGGTTGATTGACTCATGTGCATCCTTTCACTTCACTCCCCATAGGGAGTGGTTTTGCATGTATGAGAAATATGATGGTGTTTATGTGTTATTAGGGGATGATAGGAAGGATAGAATCATCGGATGTGAAAAAGTCAAGTTGCTGTTGCAAAGTGGAAGGATTAGAACACTTCTTGGTGTTTTGCATATTCCTGCATTGGCAAAAAATCTAATTTCTGTAAGCAAGATGGATGATGTAGGTGTAAAAACAATTTTCAAGAAATATACCTAAAAGATGGTTTGGGAAGAATTGGTATTAATGTGGGGAGTTCAGATTTGAACTCTATACAAGCTTGTAGGTAGAGCTATTATTGATGGGTGCAACAATTTTTTGGTTCCTGAAAGTGGAGCAGAAAATCTAGTGGTCTCTGGAGAAAATACCATGTTATTGCATCAAAGTCTTGGAAATATTGGAGAGAAGGGAATTTTAACACTGCATGGTAATGGTATGGTAGAAGGTATGTACAAATTATCTCTAGATTTTAATTTCTATGAACATGGTGTACATGGGAAGCAAAATTGGGCCTCTGGTGCTAAGAGGGTGAAAGGGTTATTAGAGCTTGTGCACAATGATGTGTTTGGACATGTGTTGGTTCCATCACTGGGTAAGTATGTGTACTATGTCTCATTTATAGATGAATTCTCAAGGAATACATGGATATATTTCCTCAAGAAGAAATATGAAGTCTTTGACAGGTTTAAATAATTTAAGGCTCTGGTGGAAAATCAGATAGAGAAGAAGATCAAGGTGTTAAGGACAAATGGTGAAGAGTTCTACAAGAAGGAATTCGAAGAGTTCCATAAGAAGTGTGGTATAGCATGACAGAAGACTACTCTATACACACCTCAATAAAATGGAGTTTCAGAAAGAATGAACATGACGTTGATGGAGAAGGCAAGAAGCACGCTTAGTGGCTCCGGGTTAGGACATGAATTCCGGGCAAAGGTGGTGGAGATTTGATGTTACCTGGTTAACAGATCACCTTCATAAACGTTGGAGGATAAGACTCCATATGAGGTATGGATTGGTAAGAAACCCTCTCTTTCACATCTGAGGGTATTTGGATGTGATGCATATGTACATGTTCCAAAGGAGAAAAGAACCAAGTTGGATAGTAAATTTGAAAGGTGCATCTTTATTGGATATAAGGATGGTTTAAAAGGTTATAAGCTTTGGAACCCATAAACAAGGAAGGTTGTGTACGACTGAGATGTGGTGTATAGAGAGGTCAAAGATGTTACTAAACATGAAGTCCTACCAAAGGAACATAAGTATATATATTTTGATCTAAAGGAGGAAGAATTAGACTATACAACATAACAGGAATCTTAAGAGGAATAACCACAAACTCTAGTTTTGAGAAGATTAGTTCAAAAGAGAAGGCAACTAGAAAGGTATAGTCCATTTCCTTCCTATTCAAAATTTTCTTTATCTATTACTAATGATGATATTAGAACTGTTAGGGACAGAGTAGATTCAGAGGATGAAAAACTCTGAAAGAGGCCATGGTTGATGAAATGCCATCTTTGGACAAAAATGAGGCTTGGGATCTGGTGGTTGTCGGCTGGAAGGAAACCCATTGGAAGCAAATGCGTGTTTAAGAAGAAGATGAATGCAAAAGGTAAGGTGGAGAAATGCAAAGCTTGGTTGGTAGCAAAAGGTTGTTCCTAGGTGTTGGGAATGGATTTTTGTGATATATAATATATATATATTATATATATATATATATATATATATATATATATTATTTTTATCTTGATTCCAAGTTAGATTCTATTAGATTACTATTATCTGTTGCTACTCATTTTGATTTTGAGGTAGAACAGATGGAGTAAAGACACAGTTTATTCACGGGGATCTAGAAGAAGAGATATACATGAAGAAACCTGAAGGCTTTGCGGTGAAGGGTAAGAAAGAACTGGTATGCAAGTTAAAAAGTCTCGGTATGGGTTAAAATAATCACGCAGGATGTGATATTAGAAATTTGATACATAGACTTAGCTTCACCAGAAGAAAAGAAAATCACTGTGTGCATTTTAAATTAATTGGTGACCATGTTATTTCTTTGGTCTTGTATGTAGATGATATGTTGTTAATTGGAAATGACAAATAAATTATCCAGGATTTGAAGACCCAATTATCCTCCAAATTCGACATGAAGGATCTTGGTGCTACAAAATATATTTTGGGCATGGAAATTAAATGAGATTGGGCAAAGAGGAAGCTCTGGTTAAACCAAAGGAAGTATGTCGAGACAATATTGTAGAGGTTTTATATGTAGGATAGGAAACCGGTGAAGGTTCCTATTCTTGTAGGTGTAAAGTCATATAGTGTCATAAGACACAAGAAAAGGAAGAGAACATGTATTATGTTCCATATGCATGTGCAGTTGGTAGCATGATGTATGCAATGATTTGCACCACAACAAACATTGTACATACATTGGGAGTATTGAGCATGTTTATGTTGAAACCAGGGATGGAGCATTGAACAACAATGAAGTAGGTTTTCAGGTATTTGTGTG
Organism: Pinus taeda; assembly: GCA_000404065.3. NCBI lineage: Eukaryota > Viridiplantae > Streptophyta > Pinopsida > Pinales > Pinaceae > Pinus > Pinus taeda. Next base: position 186,089 of record APFE031714500.1, read on the forward strand.
GCACTAGTGATCATGGTTTGTGCTACCAAGGAAGACCAGGATTGGACAGAGTTTTGGACATTCATGGATTTTTTGATGCAGACTAGGCTGGAGATATAGATCAAAGAGGATCTACAAGTGGGTATGTGTTTAACCTATTTGGAGGAGTAGTTAGTTCGATGAGTAAGAGGTAGTTTGTAGTGGCACTTTCAAGTACAGAGGCTGAATACATGACAACCAGTCATGCAAGCACGGAAGAAATTTGGTTGCAGAGATTGTGTTCAAGTATGGGGTTGATGTAGCGAGCTATAAGGTAGATTGTGACAGGAAAAGTGAAATTTTGTTGGCTAAGAACCCTGCTTATCATTTGAAGACAAAGTACATTGATGTTCAGTATCACTTTGTGAGGGATATGGTTTAGGACAAAAAGGTGGTACTGGTAAATGTGGACAATTTGAATATTATTGTAGATTCATTGATGAAGTCTATGAGAATTGAAGAGTTTTCTTGGTGTAGAAAAACAATGGGTGTTTGATCAGGTGCTCAAAATTAGGCTCGAAACTCAAAGTGTTAGAATATCTATAACTTAGCTTCAGATCGAATATTTCTTCATCTTGGTTCCAATGATCCAAACGACCCTCAAATTAGAGATCTATGAAGAAGTTAGAGCAAGTCAAAGTTCAGGTTTGACTTGGACAGATTACAGGAAAATATGATGTGGCAAGGCTCTTTAGTGAATGGGGAAGCGCCAAGTAGCAGGCCTCCATTGACCCCCACATTTCGCAAATCACTTATCGCAGGTGATTTGGCATTAAAAATCAGCCCCAAAACAAGCCAGGTTGTGATGCGATAATCATAATCGCACATCGCAACAGGGCATGTGGAAAGGCATTAAAGAATTGGCCCTCGAGTAGGGAAGGGTTGCGATGTGATAACGCAATCACAGATCACAATCACACACCACAGAAAAAAGAGTCTCGCATATATAAGACTGCTGATACTCTGCTGATTGGGAATTGTGCAAGGATCTCGGATGTGACAAGTTTATGAGTTCCGGTTAATAGTTCCATTGGGTCCGCCATATCGCCTCGCCGCATTCACAAACCATATGCCCACCGGTTCCTGTCGATTGCGATTTGCGATGGGATAGTCAGTGTCAACAGATTATGGACCCCCACGCAGGGAAATTTTCACTTAATTGGTGTTTTTTGGAGCCAATTTGTAGGATCACATCGGATTTGGAGCAATTTGTGGAGTGAATAGTGGAAAAACTAGGAGAGGTCATAACTTCTTCGGTTTTCCACCAAATTGGATGCAAAAAGAGGCTAGATAGCCATTTTTTGACATTCTTGACTGATTGGAGTAGGTTTTAGAAGTACTTGAGCATTTTAAACACATATTTTTACACTTTTGAGCATAATAGAGAGGCCCAAGCCATTGGAAGCTGGACCAAGGAGACGTATCCCAGGAGGGGTGAACTCCTTTATCATTTTCTTTTTGTAATGTGTTTTTGATGATGTTATGTAAATGTTTATGCCACTGTTAAGTATCTTATTTATGTTAAATTTCTCATAAAATTAACATAAAAACTCATCATTTCACTTGCAAAAATTCATGAATCCTTAAGCATAATAAAAATATTTTGTTTCTAATCTGAGGAGGATCATAACACAACAATATAATATTTTAAATAAGATCATTTTGGTATAAGAGCTCTAGGTTTTCTTTGTGAAAGAAAGATTTAATTGTTTGCAAGTTTATGTCATGCTTATAAGGTTAAAACTCAAAAGAGGAGAAGGAAAGCTGGTTGGAAGCCCTAAAGTTGGGTTAAGGGGAAGGAGAGCAAGGTTGCCACAATCTCCAACACTAGTTCAACATCAAGTTGCAGTTGAGACTCCAATGATCATGTCTCATGAAGGAGAACTTACAAACATGACAAAAGATGAGAAGACCTTCAAAAATGATTTCTTTGATATGATAGAGATGGTGAAGGTCCTCTATGAAGAGATGAATACTAGGTTGCAAGGCGAAAGTTCTAAACCTCCAAAAGGAGAAGGCTCTTCAGGAGGAGGAAATGGAAATGGAGACAAACCTCCATCCTTTCCACCATCTTCTTCATCTTGTTATTCACAAGCATCTTCACCCTCTTCCACTAACACAAATCTTACTCATATTCATCATCATACTTCAAAAGGAACTGATAAATCACTTTTTTTAAAACTTGATGTTAAATTTGAGCTGCCCATCTATAATAGTGAAGTGAATGTAGAGAAGCTAGATAATTGGATTCATCAGTTGGAGGTTTATTGCAGGATTCAAAACCTTCAAGAGGATAACATAAAAATTCAGTTAACTTCCTTGATAATGGAGGGTACAACACTAGTATGGTGGGAATAAAAGACCCAAGAGGAGATTAAAAAACACGGTAAGGTCTTAATTTCTTGGAATGATTTCATTGCTACAATCAAAAGGAAATTCTACCTCTAGCTTATATGCAGAAATCCATCATGAATTGGCAGAACTTTAGACAGTTTAAAGGTCAAAAAGTGCAAGATTACACCCAAGAATTTAGAAAAAGGTCTTTGATATTAGGTGTATATTTTCAATCACAGGACATATTGCTGAAGTACTTAGGGGGTTTACACATTCACCTTAGGCATACTATCTTAATGTTTAATCCCAATATTCTAGATGATGATGTGTGTGCAAGCCAATCATCTTGAGGCAAGAGGGAAAAACACCCCAGAAGAAAGTAGTAAAAATCCATTTAAGAGTAAAGGAAATGAAAAGGCTTTCAAAGGGAAGGCAAAGAAAAATGTGTCCATCAAGAAAGGAGAGAAAATTACATGCAAACATTGTTCCAGGGAGGGTCACGATGAAGATCATTGTTGGAAGCTTCATCCCAAAATGAGACCAAAGAAAAACAACAACAAGGGAAAACAAAAAACAACTGCAACCACTCAACATGATTTGGGATCCGATTCGGGTGATGAAACTAAAATCACAACCACTGGGTTAAAATGAAAAGAATCCATTGTTGGCATTAGTTCTTCAAACTCACAAAATGAAACTCCAAATGAAAAGAGGAGAATAAAATTTTTTCACATAAGGGTGATATTAAAATACAACAAGATTGCTACACTTTTTGATAATGGGTCTCAAGCCAATATTCTCTCTGAAAACATTGTCAAAAGTTTAAACTTGGAACCGTTCCACATCATAACCATATCTACTTGGATGGGTGTGTGACAATGCAAAATTTCAGGTTACTAGTAAGTGTAAATTGAGATTCGCCATTACTGCAAATTTCATAGATGAAGTGGAGCTTGACGTTGTGCCATTATATATTTGTGGCATAGTTTTGGGTAGCCTGTACCTTTATGACATAAAATATATATTCCATAGACATGAAAAAAAATATCATTTATTCAAAGGTGGAGTATAATATATTGTGAGAGCTCATAGCAAGAAAATAAATCTTTCGCTTGTAAATGTAGGGCAGATGAAAATACTAGTGAATTCAAGCAAGAATTTTGTGCTTCTAAAGATCAAACCCAAGGATGATATTGATAATGAAGCCCTTAGAAGTTGTGATTCTAATTTGCAATATGAATTGGTTAACGTAGTTAACCAATATGACAAGATGCTTTAGGAACCAAAAAGATTACCTCCCAAGAGAGGAACCCAACATGAGATACAATTGCAGCAAGATTGTCCTCTTCCTAGCATTGGCATGTACAGGATGCTAGTGATGGAAAGCACAAAAATTAAGAAGAAAATTCAAGAATTCGTGAACAAAGGGATCATCAGACCATCTTCTTGGCCATGTGGTTCACCTATTGTCTTGGTGCCAAAGAAGGATGGAACATGGTGCATGTGTGTTGACTTTCGTGCATTGAACAAAATTACGGTAAAGAACCATTACCCACTGCCCATAATAGATGATTTAGTTGATCAATTTAAAGATGCAAAGTATTTTACTAAGTTGGAATTAAGAAGTGGCTACCATCAAATTAGAATAGCTGAAGGAGACATTTGGAAGACAACATTCAAACCAAAACAAGGTTTGTTTAAATAAATAGTTATGCTGTTTGGTTTATGTAATGCTCCTGCTACATTCATGCGTGTGATGAATGATGTATTGAGGCCATTTATTGATGTGTTTGTCATAGTCTGCTTAGATGACATCTTAATTTTATGTAAATATCATGATGAACATGTCATGCATGTAAGAAAAGTACTTGATTTCTTAAAAAAAGAACAGTTGTATCTTAAGATGTCAAAGTGCGAGTTTGGAAAAACTTTTTTAGTTTACTTGGGTCATATTATTGGAGGAGGTGAGTTGAAAATAGATACCTCCAAGGTTGTTGTCATTGTGAATTGGCCAAGGCCCAAGACAGTTACAGAAGTAAGAAGTTTTTTGGGAGCAATCCAATATTGGAGGAAATTCATTGCTAATTTTTCTCTTATAGCAGCTCCTTTGCATTCATTGAAAAGTGTGAAAAATGTTTTGTTTTGTTTTCCAGTGGGGAGGTAAAAAAAAAAGGGCCTTTGATGCATTGAAGGAAAATATCAGTACATCTCCAGTACTTTCACTTCCAGACTTGAGACAATCGTTTGAGATTCAAACTGATGCTACTGACTACACTATGGGTGCAGTCCTCACGCAACATGGTAAACCTATCTATTTTCATTCGGAAAATTTTAATGGTGTAGTGATTAACTACCCTACATATGACAAGGAATTGTATGCATTGATGAAAACTGTGAAAAAATGGAAACACTAATTAATGGGTAAGGAAACAATAATTCACACTAATCATCAACCATTGCAATACTTGCAATCACAATCAAAGTTGCAGAAATCAAGACACTTCTGATGGATGGGTTTTCTTCAACAATTCCACTTGGTAATCAGGTATAATAAAGGTATCTACCATAAAGTTGCTGATATGCTTTCTAGGCCTATTGTTAGTGCAACTACATTACTAAAGCATAATTTTGTTTTCATGAAAGTTATATTGAGCAATATGCATAAGATAATGACTTTCAAGATGTTTATGTAAGCTTGAGTCAAGGTAACCAAGTAGAGGAATTGGATTATCATTTGCATGATAACTTACTGTACCATCTTGGAAAGCTTTGTATTCCATAGGGAGAAAGAGTTAACATCATAAGTGAGGCACACACTTCTCTTATTGCTATTCATTTCGGTGTAAGTAAGATGGTGGCACATCTACAAAGGTTATTCTTTCAGAATGTTTGGGCGCATTTTGGATTGACCACATCCATTGTTAGTGGTCGAGATTCTCGCTTAGTTGGGGATTTTTGGTCAAGATTGTGGGGATTCATGGACACCAAATTGAAAAAGAGTACAACCTTTAATCCACAAATATATGGTTAAACAAAAGTGGTGAACATAACATTGATACATCTTCTTCATGGATATTGCAACAAGCATCCTAAGTTGTGGGATGAACATTTGCGCTATCATTAGGGGAATTTTGAGGTCTAAAATGGGCCTCCTAAGAAAAATGTACAACTAAAATAAACTTTATGAGAACCAATATGATTCAAGATGATGATGTCAACCATGGGGGATGATTCATCATTTTTGGAGTAAAAAAGTAAAAAGATTAAAAAGTACTAAAATAATAAAACTACTTCTTCAACTCTTATTTTCAACTTATCTCCCTAAGGTTTTACTCAAATTTTGAGTAGGATTACTCGTTGGATGAAAAATTTGATTCCTCATCCAAGGAGTACCCATGTTGCATACTTTCGATGGTCCCTACTACACGAAAAATGAGAAATACATGAAAAAACGTGATTGCAATCACATTTTTTCATGTATTTCTAATGCTTCGTATAGTAGGGTCCATCGAAAGTATGCAACATGGGTACTTCTTGGATGAAGAATCAAATTCTGCATCCAACGAGTGTTTTCACTCGAAATTTGAGTAAGCCCATAGGGAGATAAGTTGAAAATACGAGTTGAAAAAACAGTTTCTTATTTTTTCCCTCTAAAATTTGATGATGTAATCAAATCTTATTTTTTTATTTCCACTATTATTTTATAATTTCCTTAGGAGGCCCATTTTAGACCTCGAAAGTCCCTGAATGATTCAACATTCTTACAACCGAGCCAAGCACTCTTCAACTCAAACTTTGCCATTTGTGGCATGCTTGGGATACTTGCCTAAATCTCCTTTGGATTTTATTTTTGGGAAAGATGTTGCTATTGAAGGTCATAGCGACATAGAGAAAGCAAGAAAGTTCATTGAACAAATCCAGTTAGTACACGAAAAGGTTCAAGAACAACTTGAGAAAAGCCAAGGCAAGTACAAAGGAAGGCACGACAAGCATCATCAAGATCACAAGTTCCAAGTTGCTGATGAAGTTTAGTTTCACATTAACAAAGAGAGGCTCTAAGGATAAGGTAAAAAGCTAAAACCAATTAGATATGGTCGATTCATAATTTTGGAAAAGATTGGTAACAATGCCTTCAAATTGGATTTCCCTTCATAAATGCAAATTTATGTTGTTGTTAATGTTGAGAATTTAAGGTTGTATAAGCCTCCTTTGATTGAAGATCAAGGAGAGAATATTCAAATTCCTTCTATTGAATACGTTTCTCCAGAATTCCTTGATGAGCTTTAGCAAGACACTATACTTGACAGAAGAACAAGGACATCAAAAAGGGGAAGTATTGATTATTTTTGAGTGGGGCTCAAGGGTACAAATCCCTTGAAAGCCAAATAGATAGAGGTTGGAAAGGTGAGGGAACTATACCCTTACTTGCTGCACAATTGGAAATGATCCTTTTGGGTTCCAAAAGGCTTCTAGTGGGGAGGAGGGATCAGGTGCTCAAAAATAAAAGTGTCAAAATCTCTATAAACATAGCTTCAGATCGAAGAGCTCGTCATCTTGCTTCCAATGGTATGAATGACACTCGAATCCAAGCTCGTATGAAGAAGTTAGAGAAAGTCAAAGTTAAATTTTGACTTGGACAAATGGTAGGAAAAGATGATGTGGCAGGGCTCTTCAGCGAATGGGGAAGTGCCAAGTGGCAGGCCGCCATTGGTCCTCGCATTTCACAAATCGCATGTCGCAGGTGGGTCGGCGTTAAAAATCGGCCTCGAAACAAGCTAGGGTGTGATGTGATAATCACAACCACACATCATAATAGGGCACTTAGAAAGGCATTAAAGAATTAGCTCACGAGCAGGGAAGGGTTGCGATGTGATAATCAAAATCGTACATCGCAAAAAACAGAGTTCTGTATATATAAGACTGCTGGTACTTCGCCGATTGCAAATTGTGAAAGGATCCTGGATGCGATAAGTTTATGAGTTCCGGTTAATAGTTTCATCAGGTTTGCCATATCACAATCACACATCGCCCCGCCGCATTCACAAACCATAAGCTCTTTGGTTCTTGCCAATTGCGATTTAGGATGGGACAGTTGGTGCTGATAGATTATGGACTACCGTATGGTGAAATTTTCGCTCAGTTAGTGCTTTTTGAAGCTAATTTGTAGGATCATGCCAGATTTGGAGAAATTTGTGGAGCAAATAGTGGAAAAACTAGGGGAGGTCATAACTTCTTCAGTTTTCCACCAAATTAGATGAAAAAAGAGGCTAGATAGCCATTTTTGGACATTTTGGATTGATTGGATCAGGTTTCAGAAGCATTTGAGTATTGTAAACACATATTTTTATACTTTTGAGCATAATAGAGAGGCCCAAGCCATTGGAAGCTGGACCAAGGAGATGTAGCCCAGAAGGGGTGAACTCTTTTACCATGTTCATGTTGTAATGTGTTTTTGATGATGTTCTGTACATGTTTATACTGTTGTTTAGTCTCTTATTTATGATAAATTTCTTGTAAAATTAACATAAAAATCATCATTTCACTTGCAAAAATTCATGAATCCTTAAGCACAATAAAAACATTTTGTTTCTAATATGAGGAGAATCTTAGCACAACAATTTAATATTCTAAATCAGATCAGTGTTGTTGGGCTGGACCAATGAAAAATCACTCCTGTGTCCCCTTATATGGAGAGAAAACAACGAGTGGGAGAATTTTGGGTATGTATTATATCTTTCCACAACTAGAAGCAAATGCTGTACGTTGCACGGAGTGTAGCGATAGCCCCCCTACACGTGGTCCAGGGCAGAACCCTAGGATTTTTATTTATTTATTTATTTTTTTTATGCTGACCCAAGGATGGTGGGATTACCCAATGTTGATGGGAGGACTTACCCATGGTTTTATGCATGGGTTTTTGCACATGGTTTTTAGCTTGAAGGTTTTATGCCCATGGTATTTTGTAGATCTAGTCAAGGGAACTACGATTATGTTCTAATCCAGTGTTAATGGATTGGGGTTTATGAATGCTTCAACATGTATATATATTTATTGTAACATTGAAAGGAACATAATGAAAAATCAATATGGTAGCCCCAGTTTTGGGATCAAGGGGGAAATCTCTGTGTATATTTGTTTAATGTTCTCGCCATTGTATATTTTCTATTTTTAAGAATTCGTTTGCAAGTAATTTCTGTATAGGGTTAAAACCTACACCATGGGGCGATTATTGGAATTAAGTTGTGCATGGATCCATCTAGCTGATGTTGGCATGAATTCATGATGGAAGCTATCTCATGTTGGAATTGATGTCAACCACTTGTATCCTAGCTTATGTGTAGACGCCATTCATTTTAGCATGATTGCAGCTAGTGTTGGAAATCTTTGAGAACTACTTGGGGGGGGGGGGGGGGTGGGTGAATCATTAATGTGAATTTTTAGCAATTTTTGCCAATTATTACTTTTACTAAATCGCACATATATGGACCAAGAACACATTAGTTTATACACACATATAAAACATGTAAGAAACTAAAACAATATGATCATGAGAGCAACAATAACCAACACATCAAAACACATCCACACAAGAGACACAATATTTCTGGTGGAAACTCTTCTGGGAGAAAAACCACCCTTACGACTGCTGCTCTGCTATGAATTTATATTATTCAAGCAATTGGTCTTTTATATAGATAGTTGACTACCATCAACATGGATATTTGAACTCATATACAATATACCAACACCGATTGTCTAGGAGAATCGATTTTACTAATCAACTTAGAAGACTCTATTCTCACATAGATCTATGGACTACCATCTGCTGAAATCTACCACAATCAATCTATCCTCGCCCAACTTCGATTGGACTATCCAACTACCATTGGATTGAGAAACTGTTGCTTTCGCTGAAGCTTCAATATCACTTCTCCTCTCTCATGAAGTCATTGCTCCTCTCCACTATGCGGATATCCTTTCATCAATTTTCAAACCGGATCCAAGATGCTCTGCTCAATACAAATTTAGCTCTACAAACATGCTCTCAGAAACAAGAATCTAAATCATAAAATCAAATATAAACACCACAATAAGTATGCTCTCTAAATGGTAAAATAGTGGCCACAAAAAAGATGAATACCAACATATATCAATCCCTCACATAAGAATATAATTGTTGCATAATACAATTAACAACATATAAAATAATGGCTATGCACCAAATGTAATAGCAGCTCCTGCAGAAACAAGTGTGAGATTCACCAACAAAATATACTATCTAGCAACATGCAAGTAGTCTCCAAACGATGTCTACTACAAAAACCTAAAATATTTTCTGAATACTAATGCACTGCTTTAGAAATCTGCTCCATAAACTACCCTTATTCTCACTTATTGAAGCATCTATGCTAACACCTTGGTCTGAAACCTATTTCCTCAATGCAACCTTTACTCATTCACTCACACACTGAACTCATCAACAACAAGCTCAAAAATGATGAATATAAAACATGTAGGGGGAAATTGAGCTTGAGGCTAGGATCAAGGGTGCACAAATTGGACCAAATCAATCCACTAAGACCACTACTTGTGCACTAAATGAGTTCACATCATTGGAGTACCTTTTCAAACCATTTCTTGTAATTTAAACTATGTTAGAAGCCTCTAAGATTTTCCTTGCTTATTTTCTTCCGATCAATGTGAGGAATACAGAGAAAATATCGTGAAATCCCTTAGTCACACACATAGCACTGTTTGAACTTGACTAAAAGCTATATTCACTCCCATATTCCTATCTTCCAGCGACTGGATCCTTTTAGTCGCTCCCATATGCTTAGCTCCATGCAACTATGGCTAAGGTTGAAGAAAAACATCACACCTTTAACTCATAACCTCTTCCACTAGTTGGATCTTCTTCTCCAGCATTTGTACTAGCCTCTAGACCTCTAAAATTTCCTATAAAACATATGCAAGTGGATCAAACATGTCTCCCAAGTGTCACTACAAAATTGACCTAGAAGGCCAATAAAAAAGGTTGGAAAGAGTGACAACAAGTCCTCCACTCTCCAACAAACATTTGAACAAGTTGCAACACTTCTGAAAAACCTAGAATACCTTTGCAAGATCATCATAATCATCATGATCATCATAATGAGGCCAAAACATTATTGCAAATAAGTTATCTCCATAGCATAATCATGAAGACCTAGTTTCCAACTGCACTAGTGTGCCAATCAAGTGTGACATCATCATAGGATCGACATTAATGCCAACACATACTGACACAAACCAAATTCTCCATCAATCTACATCATTATGAGGTTCACATAAGTGTATGACCTCATAAATTTTTCATCAAGAGTTGACATCAATGCCAACATAACCATCTCAATGCCAACTCAACTAGCTTCAACCATGCTACAATGAATGGAATCTAAACATCAACTAGTCTACGAGGGTTGACATCAATGCCAACATGAGATAGCTGCATCCATGCACACCATAATTCTAAAAATACCCCCCTTCAGCATTGATGGAAACCATACAAAAACTCCAAACTATCATCCACTATCACTTCCCCTTTGACATCAATGCCAACATGACCATCTCAATGCCAACTCAACTAGATTCAACCATTCTACAATGAATGGAATCCAAGCTTCAGCTAGTCTACAAGGGTTGACATCAATGCCAACATGAGATGGATGCATACATGCACACCATAATGCCAATAATCTCCCCTTGTTGCATTGATGGAAACCATATAAAAAATCGAGACCATCGTCCACTCTCACTCCCCCTATGACATCAACGGAAAAGGGTCAACTCCATATGAATAAGAAGAAAAAACTCAAACACAAGTACTGGAGCAATACATTTCTACATGGCTGAAATAGAATGCATTTGAATGATCATCCATGCCTCCATACAAGCAGTAAATGAATTCGTCATCATCTAGAGAAACATACCAACCATCAACCTCTAGAAGCAAGCAATAATATGCCGACATGAGGCAAACATGCAAACATCAATGAGAAACATCATAATGAACAACATTATGCAACAATATGCACATGAAGGCATCATCCAACATCTCTATAGTAGCAACCACCAGATATCTCTGATCACAACATGAGGCCAAGAACCCCAACTATCATAGCATAGTATGAGGCATATCACGAACACCTCCAAGAGGATCATAATGCCAACAATGATGGGTGAAGTAAACAAGAGAAAATAAATTCTCCCCCTGAACACATGATATCACCAAGATGTATTGACTGCTTCCACTGCAAACAATGCTTCCTTTGACAAATAGAGGCACCATATGGATCATGAATCCACATGACCGTCTATCAAGTGACATATAAATTGATAAATACATGGATGTAGCAGCGATATAAAACCTCATACATGATTATTTTATGACCTCATGAATCATGCCTATATGACCCAAAATAAAGTACAATACAGATACACAACTTCATGAGCATTAGACATAGATTTTCAATGAAATAGATAGTTGATATCATCGTCTCCTATGGACCAATGACTCAAAAACATGATACATCATGACTATTACATCATCATTATCCAATACATGTGGCTACAAAATAGACTCATGATACTCCTCCATAACTAGCCTATCACCATGATGACTCATCATACTAAATAATGGAATGTCAACCAATAGATAATGATGATACAATAAAAAATACATGGCTGTAGTAATCATCATAAAATAACTCATACATGGCTAGTCCATGTCACATGTCATCTCTATACATGGGTGAAGGAATGAGTATATTCTATGCATGGCTACACATCTTTTCAACCAACTATTAGAGGAAACCAAAAACATATACATGGATGAAAATGTGCGCCTTATTCAACTCATTAAAAGACATATAAAGCTGCAACAATCACATGAGCGGAAAGGAATGAAAGAGAAAAAATAAATCATGAATCTCAATACCATGTATAGCTCCTCCTGATCTCAATATACCTCCAATATATAGACTAATCCAGTGGAACTGAATGTGCACGAGGCTTAAAAGAGCTCATCAAGTACTTTTGCCATAACTTGTACTCATCAAACTACCACACTACTACCATACGCTCCCCCTGAGGTTATGCACGTCTCATGAATTATTTAGTCCTCTATAAGTATGCAATAAATAATTATGAACTGTGGAAGGGAAGTCTCTTCACTACTTGAAGAGATGCTACTCATTCTTTCTCCATGTTAGTGCCTAAATCTACCTCAGGCTGAAGGAAGGCCGATTTAGGGTAATATCAAGCCACGCTTAACCTGGTAGTTAACCCTACCAGGTCGAGAGAGGGCTCTCTCCTTGTCAATATCAATTAGAATATTGGCAACTAGGGCTTGAGATGATTGAAATGAATGCTGATTTTAGGCTAGGTATATTAGGTTAGAGGATTTTGTTTGATTTTGATGGTTGGTTTCTGGATCAAATGAAGAAGGTATCTCTGGGTCTGGGAAATCAACTCAAATTTGCAAGATGTTCTGTGGGGCGAGGTAGGTAGGTGTTTTGGCACTTTGAATTGAGTGTGATGGTAAGTCTAAGACCAGTGAGGAGTTGGAGAGGGCATGCAAAGTTCATGAGTCCTCTCCAAACAACAGAAAACATTAAAAACTAAATGTATTTCCAAGGCAGAGCACTAAATATCAATGGATTCCACCTATCTATCTTGATTCATTTAGTTATGAAGAAAGAAATAGATGCTGGAACATATAACACATAAGAGAAACTAAATAACAAAGGAAGAAATAATGCCAAGACACATTACCACAAGAATCCCACAAAATTCAGCAAAACCTTGGTTCATTTCCTTGCCAAACTGCAGAAGTGATTTATAATGAAGCTCAAAGCATCCACAAGAGTCCAACCCTTTTGCCAAAGTCAAACCTTTACAAATGACTAAGAAAGTAAATAATATAGGCATCAAACCACCTATGATAGCCATCAAGGGTTGAATCCATGAGAAGAGGGGTGGATTCAACCATATCTAAACTAAGAACAGGAATATAGGCAGTGGAACAACTTGCGTCTAAAACCATGGAAACTGATTCATTCAACCTCAAACCACCTCTAACTGACGTATCTACCACCTTAAGTCATTTTTCATAAAATTTACATCATATTACATTATTTACCATCACAAATTTACCAAGGAGAAGAGAAAAAGTCAACTGATAGTCAAACTAGGTGAAATTCTGAGTTTTAGGCAAAATTGGCAAAAATTTGCCAGATGCTTAGTGCCGCTTCATGACTACTTTTGGAGGCCTTTCACTAAACCACATCAGGCCCAAGATAGCTTGTTGGAAAGATCTACCTGTCTGGTTTCTGGAACACTTTTAATTTTCTAATTTGGAGTTGATTTTCCCCTTCCAAAATCATTTCTCCCAAGACTGCTTCCTATGGGTCCAAAAAGTGGCAGAGAGGGCATTTTTTAGGTGTTTGTTGCCCTTTAAGTGACCTAGATCTCCTCCAAAATTTATGAAACTTTCTGGGTTTCATTGTTTTTTGATGAGGAATCCAAAACTACAATCCATTTGGCAAAAGAATGGGCCAATGCAATGCGCAGCGCCACCAGTTGAAATTTCCTGTGTTTTTATGTAAAAAATTGCAAAATGACAAAAAGTTCCCAAAATTTCTTCAAATTTAGCTAGCAACAACCATATTAAGTGCTTTACTAAGCTAATGAAGCTTCTGCCAAAATTTTGAGTTTATCATGCTCTTTCTTGACCCTCAAGGCTCTCCTTAACTTAGCTTTTAGCCTCTTTACCCTTGTTTTGCAAATCTTGTTCCGGGTTAAGTAGTGATAGGCCATATGGCGTAGCATTTTCTTCTCTTTGTTGCCTTTCTCAAGCATCTTCTCAAGGTGAATGTTTCCCCTCTTCAACCATGATTCTTGGTCAGCCTCAATTTCTTGCTCAAGGGAGGTCATCTTGATCTTTCTCTTCTTTGCCATTTTCCTATTTTCCCTAATCATTTGTAGCTCCATAATAGTTTGCTTATCTATCAGTTGCTTGTTTTCCTGCTCAAGAAAGTTGATGATCCATTTGGCTCTCTCAAGGTCAAGTGATAAGGCTTGTATTTCAACCTCCTTCTCTTTGATAATCATGTCCTTGAGTCTTGAGCTTTGAGAGCCCAAATCAATGACATCCTCCTTAATCAAAACAAAATCCCTGTCTTGCCCTTTAGTAAGGCCCTCCTCATGCATCTTTTGCTTTCCTTTGTCTTTGCCCTGTACCTGTTTAGCTGGAGAAGAAGGCAAAGCCCCTTTCACCCCTGGTGAAGATAGCATTTGCCTGTGGTCCGGTGAAGAGAACGAGACCCCTTCAACCCTTGATGGAGATAGTACTCACTTGGCAGCTGCAAAGAGAATCCTAGTGCCTTTTTCATAAGTGACAAACACAGGAACATGAACCTCCTCTGTTTTATTTTCAGGCTCCTTTTGTTGCCTGGAAGTTTCACCTTCTTCTTGAGGATCTGAAAATATTTGAGGCCCCTTGAAGAACTCATGGGCAATGAAATTTTCCCATGGCACTCCCAAATGAGTGAGCTGATGCAAAACAACAATTTTGATAACAAAAAAATGATAAATACTATTGAGTTGTTGTGGATATGGTTTTATTTTTGCAATCACTGTCATCCTCTCTATGTTTTTTCATATGAAATAAGGGATGCTCATCATTCTAACCCTGGTGAAGTGCATAAGCAATTTGATGTGGTAGGCATAAAGTCTGGAGAACCTACCCTCACATGTAAAGTATTTGATGATAAGTTTCATGAGTGGAGCATATCGGTCCTCCAAGAATTTTAAAGGAAACACCCTGCTAAGTTTACCATGGTACTTGGCCTTGATATAAGGTTCATAATGTTGCTTACTAATATTTTGCCTTTTGTTCCACTTTTCCCCTACATCTGGAATTCTTGTAGCCTCTACAATGATAGTTGGCGAAAGAGTGAAGTTGACCCCAGCAAGATGGACCATATTGTTATCCAAGTTTATCACAAACTGCCTTGCTAAATCATGGTGATATTTGACCCTCTCAACCATTTCACAAAACTCAAAACAGGACTGATATCTAAAACATGTGGTGGCTAGAGGGCAAGCAAGGAGTTCACTAATGCTAATAGGTTCCTCCCTAATGATTTTTCCACCCTTGTGAGGCTTCCTGGACTGCACATTTCTTTCCCTTGAGCTATCACTAAGTGTATCTTCTTCAAAACTTGATTTACTGCTTCTTTCCATGCTTGTCTTAATGATGTAATGTGATGATGGTATGGTGAACAATGATAATGGGTGGGGACAAAGAAGATGAGTATGAAGAGATTTTGCATATGTGAAGTGGAGTAGGGGAATGAAGGGAAATATTTAGGAAACTAGGGTTTTGACTTATGAGGGACTTAGGGTTTAAAGAAGGGAATTAGTTTCTTAGGGGAATAGGGAAAGGGAAAATGGAATTAATGGGTAGTTTTAGGGCAATGAGGTTTGGGAAAAGGGACAAAGGATGTTGGTTTTGTAATGAAGTGAAGATTTTGCAATGAGGTGAAAATGTATGAAGGCAAGCTAGGGTTTTGATTTTAAGAAGCAAAAAAATCATGAACAAAACATGAAGAAGACTAATTTCAGATCAAGATTGATGAAAAATTACTTGTAGGAGTGAAATGTAGCATTTGGGAGAGTTTGGGATAAACCTGAGTGATTTTAGAAACTCCCTGGCCAATGTGCAGTGCACTAAGCCCAATGCGCAGCGCTTGCCTGATACGCAGTGCCCGTGTAATTTAACACTGGCAAAAACTTTCTGATGCACAACGCTCCTCTGATGCGTAGTGCCAACCCTCTGATGCACAACGCCATACAAACTTGATGCAAATTTTAAGTTTTCTTCCTCCTTTGCTCAATTCCATTCAAAACGCGATTTTGGCTCTCTATTTGACTTTTTGGACAATGAAAGGAGTAGCTAGCATGAATTTGCTTTATATATGATACATTTTAATTTTTCTCCATTGCAAACCCACTTTTATAAAGTCTTAGTCACTTTTTCTCAAAACCTCTGTTTTTCATTTGAAGTTTGACTTTTTCTTGACAATTAGATGGATTGATGCCCTGGTGCTTTTGTTTTTGCAGTGGCAGGAT
This sequence comes from Pinus taeda, assembly GCA_000404065.3. Taxonomy (NCBI): domain Eukaryota; kingdom Viridiplantae; phylum Streptophyta; class Pinopsida; order Pinales; family Pinaceae; genus Pinus; species Pinus taeda. The sequence continues at coordinate 202,613 of APFE031714500.1, forward strand.
TTGGCAAGGTGAACAGGAACAACTGCTGAGCTTATTACATATAGAAACATTTAAATTACATGAAATTTTTACAATAATGGAAAAAACTCTGTTTTCACCTCAAAACAGAGTTTTGACGTAAAAAAGATTTATTGAGCGTATCAGAAGTAAATTTATGATTTTATAAACTCATTTATCCTCCTCATGTGCCTGCTGACCCTTTTATTCAATTTTGGATGACCATGATGAAAAACCCTAGACCTAGTGAAACTAAACCATAAAACTGAATGAAATGAACTGAAATGATTATAAATGACTGAAAATAGGTTTTGAAAGAGCCAATAGGTATATGACGTGAGGGAAACTAAAATGAAACCACTACCATCAGTTGATCCATGACCTAATGGAGTGAAGCTGATCAAATGAGACACATAATATGCGTGCAAAAGAGAAATTTAATCACTGATGGAAGTGTGAAGACATTGACACTAACATTGGCTCCAATGGGGATGGTAGCTCTTGGGAGGTGCCAAGAACCACAGATCTTCGGAAAAGCAGACTAGTGCCTTATCCATTGGGCAATATGGAAACAATATTTTGGCAACAAAAACACAAGACTCAAGACTCAAAAATCATAACTGAAATGTCTAAGAACTAACTAACTCAAAACTGAAACAAGACTCTCAAAAGCTGACACTTGACACTCAGCCGAAACTATCTTGAAACTGACTGAAACAATAAATGACTCAAGACTAAAACACAACTGACAAATTGGAAAATATGCTCAAAATGGATCTTATTCAATAAAACCTACTTTAGTTGTTCCATTCATCACTTGATCAAGTGAAGTGAAATAACCAATGAACCAAGTAAGCATTCTGGCTGCTGTTTACATTCTCCACAAGTGCTTGGTTATGAACAACGAGAGAGAACTACTGAAAGGCAACTCCCATGAAAACTTGTAAACAGATCCGTTGAGTGATATGGATTCTCTATCTGACTCCAGAAACATTGCATAAGGATCTTGAAATTCATGCACACTGGGATTTAGCTCATCCAATGGATTACTTTTCTTCTCCTCGTACCATGAATGCAAACTTTGATCTGAGCTTAGTGACAAGACTCCTGCTGATAATGACAAAGAAACCGGCTGCCAGATCAAACTTTCAACACTTTTTTCAAGCTTACAGTTAGCTAATGGAGAAGGACTTTGACTGCAGAAATCATCCAACACATCAGCTATTGGATCATGAAAAATTTGAAAAGACTGCTGTAACCCATTTTCTATTGGTTCTAATGAGATTGCATGGTTTTCTATAGGATGCTCTTTTGAAGACATAATATGCAAATTTCCCTTCAAAAACTGAAATGATTCAAAACAAAATGGGACGGAATCATCTTGCATCATTTGATCATATGTTCTAGTTTCCAAGTCTTCATCTGCAACTTGACAATCAATGGCATTCGGGGGTTGCAAATCTGGATATGAGAAGTCTTGAACAAGGATTTCATTTCCCTCAAAATGGTTCAGATCAAAACTTATTGACAATTGACTTCTGATTGCATGAAATTTGTCTCTGATGAACTGGATTGAAGTAAAACAAAAAGGCAAAGATCCTTCACTTACTTCAAAATTTGCTACACTTTCCTCCTCACTTCCATAGCTGATATGCAACGGCTGATCATTTACTTGAACTGGGGAAAGTGAACCTCCTCCTTCCACAAACTAGCTGTTGATTTGTCTACAAGATTAGCTTCTGTTTGGAGAACATAATCATCATCATACTAATCAAACTTAGGGAAATCATCAGTATAAAACACATCATCAAGCGTACATGTCATATCAACAGATCTCTCTTCTCCAAGATTATCTATAAAACAATCATTATCAGATTTATGACAACTGGGATAAGAAAGAAAATATTTTGGATCAGCCACTTGTTCCTCTTTAATCAATGAGCCATGGTCTTGAACATCATACTCTTTCCTTATGGTGATCTTTTTCATCATCTCTTCCACTGCACTTACCAAAATGTCAAGCTTTACCTCTAAAGATGTCAATTCCTCTGGATCTATGCTCTTCATCTCTTCTTGCTTCAACTTGGCCCTTCTGGTTAGCAAATTAGCCTCTACATCTATTGCACTATTTTGCATCTCTTCAAGTGTTGCAAGGTTCCTTTCCCTCAGCTGAAACTCCATTTCTAGATCAAAGGCTTTTGGGTAGTGCAAGAGAGTGGATCCAGAAGGAGGTCTTACATTAACCTGCATCGAAAAATAGACTTGGTTAAATCTGGCAGAAAATTGTTGTATTGTCTCCCCTGGTAGTCTTTTTAGTTGGTTATACTCTTCTATAATCAAGAAAGGGTTTTTTCTGACCACCCACTTGTCGAGGAAAACTTTGACGAACTGCTGTAAATCTGAGATGCTCGCATTAGGCAGGGTTTTGAACCAACTCTTGACTTTTCCTTGCAAAGAAAGAGCAAAAAGCCTAATACTGACATCTTTATCAAGTTCAAAAAGGACAAGAAAAGACTCAAAATTCAGTACATGTCTCTCAGCAGCGATGTTGTCACAGTCGCCATCAAATCTTGGTAGATATAGGTCATGATTTTTAGGGAAAGCATGGGATATAGGAGGTAAAATCAGAGGCTTGTATCTATCTAGAATTTTACAAGGTATAGGAATATGTACAAAAGGTGTAGAATCAATCTTTGTCTCTTGAGGCTCATCAGTTTGAAAATGGTCACCACAAGATTCAAAAGAAGGGTCTTGATCAAGATCAAAGGCATGCACATATTTTGTATCCAAAATATTCAAAGGGAAGGAATCAAATGCAGGTCTTGGATCTTTTCTCAAATACAATATACTTTGCAAAGCCTTCTTGACATTCTCGAGAAAAGAGAAGAAATAATTTATAACAAATAACAAAATGTCTTGGATGAAATTCCAACTTGAATACCTGATCTTTCCATATTGTCCTTTCATGTTTATGCTGGTCAGGTTCATCCTCCAGTTGAGTCCTTGGATCTGATCTCAAAATTGATTTGGAGTCGTCAGGTGAATGATTTTAGCCTTGCTGTGTCTGATCATTTTTCACCATCAACAATCAGATCTGAACTTGATACATTTTTCTAAGGAACATAAAACTACGTTCTCTAGCATGGAGCCACTATGTTAGCACCTAAATCTACCTCAAGCTGAAGGAAGGCAGGTCTACGGTAACATCAAACCATGCTTAACCTGGTAGCTAGCCCTACTAGGTTAGGAGAGGGCTCTCTCCTTGTCAATCTCAATTAGAATATTGGCGACTAGGGCTTGAGATGATTGAAATGAATGCTGATTTTAGGCTAGGTATATTAGGTCAGAGGATTTTGTTTGATTTTGATGGTTGGTTTCTAGATCAAATGAAGAAGGCAACTTTGGGTCAGGGAAATCAACTCAGATTTGCAGGATGTTCTGCGGGGCGAGGTAGGTTGGTGTTTTGGCACTTTGAATTGAGTGTGATGGTAAGTCTAAGACCAGTGAGGAGTTTGAGAGGGCATGAAAAGTTCATAAGTCCTCTTCAAATAGCAGAAAACATTAAAAACTAAATGTATTCCCAAGGTAGAGCAATGAATATCAATGGATTCCACCTATCTATCTTGATTCATTTAGTTATGAAGAAAGAAATAGATGCTGGAATATATAACACATAAGAGAAACTAAATAAAAAAGGAAGAAATAATGCCAAGACACATTACCACAAGAATCCCACAAAATGTTGCAAAACCCTAGTTCATTTCCTTGCCAAACTGTAGAAGTGATTTACAATGAAGCTCAAAGCATCCACAAGAGTCCAACCCTTCTGCCAAAGTCCAACCTTTACAAATGAATAAGAAAGTACATAATATAGGCATCAAACCACCTATGCTAGCCATCAGGGGTCGATTCCATGAGAAGTGGGGTGGTTTCAACCATATCTAAACTAAGAATAGGAATATAGGCAGTGGAACAACTTGCCTCTAAAACCATGGAAACTGATTCATTCAACTTCAAACCACCTCTAAGTGATGTATCTACCCCCTCAAGTCAATTTTCATCAAATTTACATCATATTACATCCCCTACCATCACAAATTTACCAAGGAGAAGAGAAAAAATCAAATGTTAGTCAAACTGGGTGAAATTCTGAGTTTTAGGCAAAATTGGCAAAAATTTGCCTGATGCGCAGCGCCTTGGCCTCATGTGCAATGCGGCTTCATGACTACTTTTGGAGGCCTTGCACTTCACCAAATCAGGCCCACGATAACTTGTTGGAAAGATCTGCCTGTCTAGTTTCTCGAACACTTTGAATTTTCTGATTTGGTGTTGATTTTCCCCTTCACAAATCATTTCTCCGAAGAATGCTTCTTGTGGGTCCAAAAAGTGGCAGAGAGGGCATTTTTTAGGTGTTTTTTGCCCTTTAAGTGACCCAGATCTCCTCCAAAATTTATGAAACTTTCTGGGTTTTATTTTTTTTTCATGAGGAATCCAAAACTACAAGCCATTTGGAAACAAAGTGAGCCATTGCAATGCGCAGCACGGTGGTGCTGTGCATCAGCTAAAATTTCCTGTATTTTTATGTACAAAATTGCAAAATGACAAAAAGTTCCCAAAATTTCTTCAAATTTAGCAAGAAGAAACCATATTAAGTGCTTTGCTGAGCTAATGAAGCTTTAGCCAAAATTTTGAGTTTATCATGCTTTTTCTTGACCCTCAAGGCTCTCCTTAACTTAGCTTTTAGCCTCTTTACCCTTGTTTTGCAAATCTTATTCTGGGTTAGGTAGTGATAGGCCATATGGCACATCATTTTCTTCTCTTTGTTGGATTTCTCAAGCATATTCTCAAGGCGAATGTTTGATGTCTCCAACCATGATTCTCGGTCAGCCTCAATTTCTTGCTCAAGGGAGGTCATCTTGATATTTCTCTTCTTTGCCATTTGCATATTTTCCCTAATCATTTGTAGCTCCATAATAGTTTTCTTATCTGTCAGTTTCTTGTTTTTCTTCTCAAGAAAGTTGATGATCCATTTGGGCCTCTCAAGGTAAAGTGATAAGGCTTGTATTCCAACCTCCTTCTCTTTGATAATCATGTCTTTGAGTCTTGAGCTTTGAGAGCCAAAATCAGTGACATCCTTCTCAATCAAAACAAAATCCCTATCTTTCCCTTCAGTAGGGCCCTCCTCATGCATCTTTTGCTTTCCTTTGTCTCTGCCATGTACCTGCTTAGCTGGAGAAGAAGGCAAAGCCCCTTTCACCCCTAGTGAAGATAGCATTTACCTATGGTCCGGTGAAGAGAACAAGACCCCTTCCACCCCTGATGGAGATAGTACTCGCTTGGCAGCTGCAAAGAGCATCCTAGTGCCTCTTTCATAAGTGACAAACATAGGAAAGTGAACCTCCTCTATTTTATTTTTAGGCTCCTTTTGTTGCCCGGAAGTTTCACCTTCTTCTTAAGGATCTGAAAAGGCCCCTTGAAGCACTCATGGGCAATGAAATTTTCCGATGGGACTCCCAACTAAGTGTGATGACGCAAAACAACAATTTTGATAACTGAAAAATGATAAATACTATTGAGCTGCTGTGGATATGGTTTTCTTTTTGCAATCACTATCATCCTCTCTATGTTTTTGCATATGAAATAAGGGATGCTCATCATTCTGACCCTCGTGAAGTGCATAAGCAATCTGATGTGGTAGGCATAAAGTCTGGAGAACCTATCCTCACATGTAAAGTATTTGATGATAAGTTTCATGAGTGGAACATACTGGTCCTCCAAGAATTTGAAAGGAAACACCCTGCTAAGTTTACAATGGTACTTGGCCTTGATATAAGGTTCATAATGCTGCTTACTAATATTTTGCCTTTTGTTCCACTTTTCCCCTACATCTGAAATTCTTGTGGCCTCTGCAATGATAGTTGGTGAAAGAGTGAAGTTGACCCCAGTAAGATGCACCATATTGTTATCCAAGTTTATCATAAACTGCCTTGCTAACTCATGGTGATATTTGACCCTCTCAACCATTTCACAAAGCTCAAAACAGGACTGATATCTGAAACATGTGGTGGCTAGAGGGCAAGCAAGGAGTTCACTCATGCTAATAGGTTCCTCCCTAATTATTTTTCCACCCTTGTGAGGCTTCTTGGACTGCACATTTCTTTCCCTTGAGCTATCACTAAGTGTATCTTCTTCAAAAGTTGATTCACTACTTCTTTCCATGCTTGTCTTAATGATGTAATGTGATGATGGTATGGTGAACAATGATAATGGGTGGGGACAAAGAAGATGAATATGAAGAGATTTTGCAGATGTGAAGTGGAGTAGGGGAATGAAGTGAAAGGTTTAGGAAACTAGGGTTTTGACTTATGAGGAAATTAGGGTTTAATGAAGGGAATTAGTTTCTTAGGGGAATAGGGAAAGGGAAAATGGAATTAATGGGTAGTTTTAGGGCAATGAGGTTTGGGAAAAGAGACAAAGGATGCTGGTTTTGTAATGAAGTGAAAATGTTGCAATGAGGTGAAAATGTATGAAGGCAAGCTAGGGTTTTTATTTTAAGAAGAAAAACTCATGAACAAAACATAAAGAAGACTAATTTCAGCTCAAGATCATTGAAAAATTACTTGTAGGAGTGAAATGCAGCATTTGGGAGAGTTTGGGATAAATTTGAGTGATTTTAGAAACTCCATGGTTAATGCACAACACACTGAGCCCAATGCGCAGCACCTGCCTGATGCGTAGTGCCTGTGTAATTTAACACTGGAAAAAACTGTCTGATGTGCAGTGCTCCTTTGATGCGCAATGCCGACCCTCTGATGCGCAACACCAAGCAAACTTGCTACAAATTTTAGGTTTTCTTCCTCATTTGCTCAATTTCCCTTCAAAACGCGATTTTGGCTCTCTATTTGACTTTTTGCACAATGAAAGGAGTAGCTAGCATGAATTTACTTTATATATGATACATTTTAATTTTTCTCCATTACAAACCCACTTTTATAAAGACTTGGTCACTTTTTCTCAAAATCTTTGTTTTTTATTTGAAGTTTGACTTTTTCTTGACAATTAGATGGACTGATGCCTTGGTGCTTTTGTTTTTGTAGTGGCAGGAGTTGGCAAGGCGACCAAGAATAACTACTGAGCTTATTACATATAGAAACATTTAAATTACATGAAATTTTTACAATAATGGAAAAAAATTTGTTTCACCTCAAAACAGAGTTTTGAGGTAACAAAGATTTATTGAGCGTATCAGAAGTAAATTTATGATTTTATGAACTCATTTATCCTCCTCATGTGCCTGCTGACCTTTTTATTCAATTTTGGATGACCATGATGACAAACCCTAGAATTAGTGAAACTAAACCCTAAAAATGAATGAAATGAACTGAAATGACTATAAATGACTGAAAATAGGTTTTGAATGAACTAGCAGGTATATGAAATGAGGGAAACTGAAATGAAACCACTACCATCAGTTGATCCATGACCTAATGGAATGCAACTGATCGAATGAGACACCTAATATGCATGCAAAATAGCAATTTGATCACTGATGGAAGTGTGAAGACAGTGACACTAACACTTCACACGGTCTTTGGCTGCTTATTTTCTTCCTTCACTAGTTTTCTAGTAGGTCCTCTTTTTTTTGTTGCTTTTGCTGTTTTTTCATTGAGTAATAGGGAAACAAAATTCCCTTTCCATATGGCCAAATCTATGGCATATATAACACTCCACATGGCTAAGCAGGTTAATTCTTCTTCTGCTCGTGCCAGATCTAAACCTTGCATGAAAATTATCTCTCCTCCAATAGTTAGACTTGCAATCTATTCCCTTATGGCCAAAAAAGAGACGTGAGTAGCAATAACCATAAAAATCACAAGTATACCTGTTGTCCATTCTCCTTGGCTGCTGATATTGTTGGAATCTCTATTGATGTGGTCTACATTTTCTGCTCCAACAATTTGTTGCAACATGCCCAAACTTGTGACAACTATAACATTGTTGGATTTCAAGCCTCTGTGGAAGTTTTTTGTAGCTTCATGTTCCAGATTATCCAAAGTTTCCAGTTCAGTCTGTCGACGTTTCAAACCCCAAAGGGGGTCCATCATCAGGACAATTCTGAAAGAAAGAAAGAAATGAATGAAAGATGATTGTACCTCATGCATCAAAGGAACATAAGAACTTTGATTCCTTTGAAATCTAATGGAGGTTCCATGATAATCTCTAGGAGCAAAAAATATTCTGAATGTAGGTGCTCCTTGATATTTTCTTCTCTCTTGCTGGCTCTTTTGTTTGCTATTTGGCTACTGGTTTTTCTTCTTGTTTCCTTGGTTTTCACTTTTGCTGCTGGTATTGTTTTGTTGGGATGGGATCCCCTGGGTCAGTTTTGGGGTTAAAATAACCCAAATTTTGATTTATTTTTTGTAGCTAATGTAAAGTCTCCATGATTTGTGGATGCAGAGGTCGTAGATGGCTAGGAGTCAGAGGGGTTTTTTCCCCTTGTTTATGTAAAAGTTGAGTCAGTTTTGAGATCCAACCATGGTCCGCGGAGCATGGGATTGTATGTAAAAGGATATAAATAGGTGTGTCTTAGAGATTCTAAGGCATGTCTATGTGGATGTAATGGGTCAGTAAGAGAAAAGTGATAGTGCAAAGAGTGGGTTAGATAGGAGAAAAAGTCTCTACAGCTGAGTATGTAGGGGCCTAGATAGAATCCATAGTTGAGTGCACAAACCCCTATAGCTGAGTGCATAGGGTAGTCTTGAGTTTGTAAAGTTGAATTGAAGATTAATAAAGAATATTACCAAAGAAATACTATGTATATCTCTTTATTTCTATTTAATTCTGTACATTGTGGATGAATAATGTGTTTATGAAATATTGATCTAATGGTGCACGATTCTATTGGATAACTGTTAGATAATGTACGCAAGCATGTTTATGAATTTTCACAAAAGCTATGATGAATTATCTAATGTTTATTGATAACACAAGATTATTTACGTGATCTCTAATCTAGAATTGTTCTCTAATGCTCGTAAGTGGATGAATCGATTGTTAAGGTTCCACAAGGGCTAATTGTAGACCTTCACGAAGGTTTGAAGGCTGTTTTAGTATAATTACAGTACCGAGCCCTAAGGAATTATCGATCTACACGAAGGTAGATCTAAGGCGCTAAAAGACATCACACTTGTCTCTAGATACAAAAACTTGGTTCTTGCATCCCCCCATACTGCTTTGGGTGAGACTATAGCCTGTGCAATGCAGGTTGTTGCCAAAAGGGCCTGTAGTGTAGGGATTCATTGGTTTGCGCAACTAATTCTAAACTTGGGTTAGGACCCCCTAATCCAACAAATGGTGCCGCTGTCGAGACTGAGATCTGCTTGAAGGAGATGTGTTATGTTGCATCATTGGAACCCGATGAAGAAAGAAACTGAAAAGTGTTTGGATAGAAAAATTCATGAATTCCCGGCACAGGAAAACAAGAATCCGCACCTATCAAAGGAGCAATGGTTGGATAGGTATTTGTATACAAAGATACATGAAATTTTCTTCTGCACCTTCCCGTTCAAATTATATGAGTGGTTAGCTAAGTTGGCATATGGTAAAGGGAGGTGGAAGCTTAATGGACCAATAGTGTGGACTCTAGAACTAGTACATCAATTAGAAGCCTCTGAAGACAAGATGATGTGGGCTGTCGACCACAGACTCGATTGAGTTATAGGAGGATTTGTTACAAAATTCATAGTGGATACCTCAGTTAGCTACAACGAAGCGAGCAACTATTTTTCAACGGACTGCGAGGTAAGTATCTAAGATCTTTGAATACCTAGACTAAAACGCTGTTATGTGAAAATCAGGTTATGCCATTGCCTTGATGTTCAGAGCAACACGAAGTGGGAAGCTCTTCAGAGATCAAGAGAGATGAGGTCATGAATATAGCCCATTGATTGGACCTCCTAGCGACGAGGAGGGAGCGGTACAAGCATCATCGCGGAGTGCTGTCCAACTGATAAAATAGGGTTTTCCGCAGACACATCATCCATCCACTCCACCTCCACCTACACATCCACCACCATCACTTCCATTCAACTGTTGGAAATAATATTGAGAGGGGGGGGTGAATCAATATTATCAAATCAATAAATTTTTCATTTCCATAATCAGATTCATATACGCTACTTCAGTTAAGAGAACCCGAGTGTACACGCAACTGTGTTTAATGCAACTAGAGTATATCCAACAAACTTATGATTCAGTTAATTCATCATATGTTGATTTTTAATCAGTGCATCAGAACTTCATTAACCATATAAATAGTAACCAAGTGTAGTAAAAATAGAACAGATCATCACACATAAGACACACATAGGAACACCATGATATAAGGTAGAAACCCAATGCGGGACAAAAACCACCTGCTGCTATTTTCTTTAAAATAAGGAAAACCTGTTTACAATCTTGTATTGGCACAAAATCATACCAGTACGTAGGCACCCACCTGTAGAAGGCTACAACCTTCTCTTGTTCTCCAGCTTCTACTGGAAGGGAGCTAAAACCCCCTAGTTCTTGTACTAGCCGATATATTTACTAGTACGTAGGCGCCAACCTATAGAAGGCTACGACCTCCTCTTTTCTTCTAGGGACCACGTTTCATAAATTTTCAGACTGGATCCATTAATACAAAATCAATCACCACTACAATACCACCATCAACTATATCTGCATCATTAATCTCTAAATCACCCAACAATTGAATCACTGAAACCCTGTCGTTAAAACACAATTACCAGAACACAGAGCAAAACCCAGAACTCTGCAACAACCACTAGAACCAACAACAACCTCAAATATCAAATCTCATAATGTATACACTACTTGGTTGTGTCAAACCAACGTGTATAAGCCCTTTCACAAAAGGGAACCAACGTACAGATCTGAAAATAATTACTTATACCTTCGCTGCAATTTTCTATTTCATATATACCCAGATCATCAGATATAAAGGATACGACATGCGTCAGTATTCAGATCTGAACTATTCATGATCATACCATATAATGATAATGCATTTTAGTCTTCATGATCCCAGTCCATGAACCTTCATTCGCCACATAGGTGCATCCTTAGCAAAGCATCATATACCCATAACCTGCATACTAGATCTCACACTTCATCAGATATTCATCACTTGTACACTTGCACTTTGGCCTAATGATCGTCTTCTTCTTATATAGGTTTAGGCCTCTCTCAATACCATGGTCCAAAACCATGTAGGATCGATACCTTGGACCCAATACCTGGGGTCAATACCTCAGACCAAATACCATGGACCAATACCAAAATACCATGGTCCAAATACCACGGACCAAAACTTAGTTTTCCAACATGTACGTGCCTTTCGTTCTGTGAAAGTGCGTGTGTACCTTATACGCGCCTTTGTATATAGTGATCTTGCATGTATTCATGACTTGGTATATAGTGAACTTGCGTATACCTTTTTGTATACGCGACTTTGCATATAGTGAACCTCCGTGTATATGCGGCTTGGTCAATGGTGAACCTCCGTATACCTTTATTTCGTCATTCTTGCTGTTTACCTGCTATACTGTGATCTTTCATCTGAGAGAGTTGCCATCAAGGACAACACTTGTGTCATACCTGTATAATTCCAAAAATCTCCCCCTTTGGACTTGATGGCAACAACCACACCAAGTCACTCTCCCCCTTTGACATCAAGGGCAAAGGGCAGACCAAGATATTCTCTCTCTTGATATACATTTTGCTGTCCATAATCCCCCTCAGTACATGCTGAAATCTCTGATTGAGCTCCCCATTTGTACATGCTAAGATGTATCAATCCATCCATGCTCCCCCTGAGCACATGCCGAGTCTGCAAAAATATTTTTCAAAAGAATAACATGAATCTACAACTCAAATAAGTGAGTATGACCTTCCTATCACCAATGACTCATATACATCAATCTCCCAACTAAGTGGGGATACACCACTTTGACTCATCCACCCAACCAAGCGGGGGTATACCAAATGTTTATACATGACTGAAAATATAAATTATTACATCATCCTTCTCATGCATAGTGGGGGTACAAATTAGGTCTTTGCAAGACCTTAACACAAAATGGTATTCATGACTTTTATAACAAAGAACAGTAATCTAAACAAGACCATGATAATCATCAACAACTATCGTACACCATATATGATCTGCACCATAAGCATCTGTCACCAGCATCCAGACCTGTAACCTGCAATACCATTCTCTTGGCCAACCAATAATAAGTAGCAAGATATATCATTTAGCCACATAAGCATCATCACCAAAGACTTCTAACCAAAATGCCAACACTGCATTATTCGAAGCATATGATTCCCCTGAACCTATGCCAACCAACATATACCATGACCGAACCATATCAGACTTCTTTTCTTGAGTCCATTCTACTGCTTTTTCTTCAGAGCTCCATATACACAACTCCGCAGCCTTTAACTCGCGTATATATGCGTCTTCTCTTCATAATTGTCACGCATGAAAATTGGAATACTGAAGGTTTACACTTTTAGATTCCCCTGGGTCTGTTATGTCTGCTAACTGAGTTATGCCACATCTTTCTGACACTAATTCTTTATTCTTCAATACCTGGGATTGAGATGATATATGCTCCTTTTGCTTTGGTGTCTAAATTTTTCTCCTGCATTCCTTTACTTTATGTCCAAACTTCTTACATGCATAAAATCTTACATGTTTCATATTCCTTTTATTGCAATCAATAGCTTTGTGACCAAACATATTGCAAGAAAAACAATATCCCTTAAAGTACCTGGAGCGTGATGATCTTTTTGTGTGATGGTCTTGAACCATTCTACTTCTGCATGTGGCTGCAACATGTCCAATATTATGACATTCATAACATTCAACATTATACATCGAAGCAAATAACCATCTATCACTTCCAAAGTTAGGAGAAAAAGATTTTCTTTGAATAATTTCTTTCTTTGGTTGTTGCTGGGGTTGACCTCTTATCTCCTTGTTGAGCATTTCAGGTTTTGCATTAGAGTTCCTTGCCTCACCTTGTGAGCTAGATTCACCTTCAACAATTTCATAAAAACCAAGAACAATTTTGATAGCAGGGGATCTTTGACTACTAAGAATATCATCCAAAATCTTAGTATTGTCTTGAAATCGTAACAGTCTATCCTTTTCTTCTAATTTACCTTTTAAGATATTTACCTCAACCTGATGTTGTTTTTCCTTTCCCAGATATTGCTTCTTTATGTTTTCTTCACCTTTTCTTCCGTTTTCCACTTGTTGCCTTAATTTGAGCACTTCATGTTCTTGTTCTTAAAGAGATTCTTCATTTTGCTTCTCTGATTCTTCAAGATCTTCTTTTATAGAGAGGATCTTAGATTCAAGTCTTTGGATTTTTATGCTCTAATCTTTTACTACATCGTACAACTACTCCCTTACTCTGGTTACTGTCTCCAGCTGAACTTTTAATCTGGTAACTTCTTATTTTTCTACGTCATTATTTTGATATGCCATGAGAAGTTTAATTTCTTTATTATCTTCATCACTATTAGATGAGTCATCACTATTATAATGAGTATAATAACTTCTATTACCTTCTTCAGACATCTTTCCTTTGTTATGAGGGCATCTAGTAGCGTAATTACCAACTCTACCACAAGAAAAACATTTGAAAGGTAGCTTACCTTTGAACCTTCCAGATCCCCGTTGAAGCTTCTTGACAAAATTTACCTCATATTCTTCTTCTGAAATGTATCCTTATTCATTGAGTTTTTCATTTCCCTTTGTTGATACTTTAAATGCAGCTTCTCTCATATCTGATGGTCCTCCTTTTCTCATTTCCAAATCTGTTAATATTCTGTGAAGCTGCGTCATAGTGATATTATGCAGATCTTGCTTTTCTTCTATGGCAGACACTTTGGGTTCAAATTTAGTAGACAAGGATCTCAAAACTTTCTCACCTAAGACAACTTCCTTAATTTCTTCACCCAGATTCTTCATACAATTGACAATCTCATCTATACGTAGGAAGTAATTAGCTATGCTTTCATTACTATGCATCTTAAGAGTTTCATATTGAATTCTGAGAGTTTGAAGCTTAGAAAGTTTTACCTGAGCATCTCCTTCGTAGCTTAGAATGATTTTGTCCCATATTTATTTGGATGATTTGAGTTGCATGACCTTGCAAAATCTGATTTTGAAAAACTTCCCAATAAGATAGTAACAACTTTGACATTGATTTCATATTGCTTTCAACTTGTTGTATTTGTAGGAATTGCTAATGGAAATGTATATCATCCTTCCACGATTTCCCAAATATCCGTTCCAAGCGATTGTAGATAGGCTATGGTTCTTATCTTCCATTAAAAAGAATTGTTCCCATCGAAGATAGGTGGTCTGATGGATCCCTCTCTTTCTTGATTACTCATGATGATGGATCTTGCTTCAAGTGATCAAGCTTCTTCCCTTGGGTCTGTTATGTCTGCTAATTGAGTTATGCCACATCTTTCTGACACTAATTCTGTCTTCTTCAATACTTGGCATTGAGATGATGTATGCTCCTTTTTCTTTGGTGTTCGAATTTTTCTCATGCATTCATTTACTTTATGTCCAAACTTTTTACATGCATAACATCTTACATGTTTCATATTCCTTTTATTGCAATCAATAGCTTTGTGACCAAACATATTGCAAGAAAAAAATATCCCTTAAAGTACCTGGAACGTGATGATCTTTCTGTGTGATGGTCTTGAACCATTATAGTGTTGCATCTGGCTGCAACATGTCCAAGATTATGACATTCATAACATTCAACATTATACATCAGAGGAAATAACCGTCTATCACTTCAAAGTTAGGAGAAAAAGATTTTCTTTGAATAATTTCTTTCCTTGGTTGTTGCTGGGGTTGACCTCTTATCTCCTTGTTGAGCATTAGGGTTCCTTGCCTCACCCTGTGAGCTAGATTCACTTTCAATAGTTTCATAAAAACCAAGACCAATTTTGATAGTAGGGTATCTTTGACTACTAAGAATATCATCCAAAATCTTAGTACTGTCTTGAAATCGTAACAGTTTATCCTTTTCTTCTAATTTACCTTTTAATATATTTACCTCAACTTGATGTTGTTCTTCCTTTTCCAGATATTGCTTCTTTATGTTTTCTTCAACTTTTCTTCCTTTTTCCACTCGCTGCCTTAATTCGAGCACTTCATGTTCTTGTTCTTCAAGAGCTTCTTCATTCTGCTTCTTTGATTCTTCAAGATCTTCTTTTAGAGAGAGGATCTTAGATTCAAGTATCTGGATTGTTATGCTTTGATCTTTTACTACATCCTGCAGCTGCTCCCTTACTCTGGTTACTGTCTCCAGCTGAACTTTTAATCTGGTAACTTCTTTTTCTACGTTATTATTTTCATATGCCATGAGAAGTTTAATTTCTTTATTATCTTCATCACTATTGGATGAGTCATCACTATTATCATGAGTATAATAACTTCTATTACCTTCTTCAGACATCTTTCCTTTGTTATGACGGCATCTAGCAGTGTAATGATCAACTCTACAACAAGAAAAACATTTGAAAGGTAGCTTACCTTTGAACCTTCCAAATCCCCATTGAAGCTTCTTGAAAAAACTTACCTCATATTCTTCTTCTGAAATGTATCCTAATTCATTGAGTTTTATTTTCCCTTTGTTGATACTTTAAATGCGGCTTCTCTCATATCTGATTCCTTTTCTCATTTCAGAAGCAGTTAAGATTCCGTGAATCTACGTCATAGTGATATTCTGCAGCTCCTGCTTTTCTTCTATGGCAGACACTTTGGGTTCAAATTTAGCAGATAAGGATCTCAAAACTTTCTCAAATAAGACAACTTAATTTATTCACCCATATTCTTCATATAATTGACAATCTCATCTATACGTAGGAAGTAATTAGCTTTTCATCACTATGCATCTTAAGAGTTTCATACTGAATTTTGAGAGTTTGAATCTTAGCACGTTTTACCTGAGCATCTCCTTTGTAGCTTAAAATGATTTTGTACCATATTTCTTTGGCTGATTTGAGCTGCATGACCTTGACAAACTTTGATTTTGACAAACTTCCCAATAAGATAGTAATAGCTTTGGCATTGATTTCATATTGTTTTCTACCTGCCGTATCTGTAGGAATTTCTGATGGAAATGTATATCCTCCTTCCACGATTTCCCAAATATCCATTCCAAGTGATAGTAGATAGGTTGTAGTTCTTATATTCCAGTAAAAAAAATTTCTCCCATTGAAGATTGGTGGTCTAATGGATTCCTTTCTTTCTTGATTACTCATGATGATGGATCTTCCTTCAAGTGATCAAGCTTCTTCTAAAGGACTTGGCTCTGATACCAGTTGTTGGAAATAATATTGAGGGGGGGGAGGGGTGAACCATTATTAGAAAATCAATAAATTTTTCATTTCCATAATCAGATTCATATACGCTACTTTAGTTAAGGGAACATGCGTGTACACGCAACTGTGTTTAATGCAACTAGTGTATATCCAAAAAACTTATGATTCAGTTAATTCATCATATGTTGATCTTTAATCAGTGCATCAGAACTTCATTAACCATATAAACAGTAACTAGGTGCAGTAAAAATAGAATAGATCATCACACATAAGACACACACATGAACACCATGATATAAGGTGGAAATCCAATGTGGGACAAAAGCCACCTGCTGCTGTTTTCTTTAAGATAAGAAAAACCTGTTTACAATCTTGTACTGGCGCAGACTCATACTAGTACGTAGGTACCCACTTGCAGAAGGCTACAAACTTCTCTCATTCTCCAGCTTCTGCTAGAAGGGAGCTACAACCCCCTAGTTCTTGTACTAGCCGATATATTTACTAGTACGTAGGTGCCGACCTATAAAAGGCTACGACCTTCTCTTTTCTTCCAGCGACCACGTTTCATAAATTTTCAGACTGGATCCATCAATACAAAATCAATCACCACTAAAATACTACCATCAACTATATCTGCATCATCAATCTCTGAATCACCCAACAAATGAATCACTGAAACCCTGTCGTCAAAACACAGTCACAAGAACACATAGCATAACCCAGAACTCTACAACAACCACTAGAACCAACAACAACCTCAAATATCAAATCTCATAATGTATATTCTACTTGGCTGTGTCGAACCCGCGTGTATATGCCCTTTCACCAAAGGGAACCAGCGCACAAATCTAAAAATAATTACTTATACCTTCGCTGCAATTTTCCATTTCAGATATTCCCAGATCATCAAATATAAAGGATAAGACATGCATCAGTATTCAAATCTAAACTATTCATGATTATACCATATAATGATAATGCATTTTAGTCTTCATGATCCCTGTCCATCAACCTTCATTTGCCACATAGGTTCATCCTTAGAAAAGCATCACATACCCATAACCTGCATACTAGATCTCACACTTCATCAACTATTCATCATTTGCACACTTGCACTTTGGCCTAATGATCTTCTTCTCCTTATATAGGTTTAGGTCTCTCTCAATACCATGGTCCAAAACCACGTAGGACTGATACCTTGGACCCAATACCTTGGGTCAACACCTTGGGTCAACACCTTGGAACAATAGCAAAATACCATGGTCCAAATACCACGGACCAAAAATTAGTTTTCCAACATGTACGTGCCTTTCCTTCTGTGAAAGTGCATGTGTACGTTATACACACCTTTGTTATAGTGATCTTGCATGTATATGCGACTTGATATATAGTGAATTTGCGTATACCTTTTCATATATGCGACTTTGTATACAATGAACCTGCGTGTATACGCAGCTTGGTCAATGGTGAACCTATGTATACCTTTCTTTCTTCATTTTGCTATTTACCTTCTATACTATGATCTTTCATCTGAGGGATTTGCCATTAAGGACAACACTTGTGTCATACATGTATCATAATTCCAACATCAACATGTCAAACACAATGAATCTGCAGATTTTCAAGGGCATATGGAGTGAAGACACAGAGAAATTTTGGTTTATTGCGAACGTTGTGTAGACATCGCAGCAGATTACTGATGAAAATATAAAGAAGGCACAATTGGTTACTGCTCTATAGGATTGTGCGCTGACTTGGTATATTAAGTACTATTATGATAATCCTCTGGCAATGCTAGTAGATACTAAGGCTGCTTTAAACAAAGAGTTTAGTAAGCCTAAGTCTGACTCACAATCAGTAGTCATATTTAAGGAAATCATGACGAGGGTCAATGAGGCGCCTTGGGAATTAGATCAAAGGTTGAAATGTGTGATCTGAGAAGCTAACATGAAACTCACAGATGTTCAGCATTGCAAGTGGTTTATAGATTCACTCCTGCCTCGCCTAAGGATTGCTTTGTCTCAACAGAAGAGAAGAACTCATGAAAAAGCCCTGGAAATCGTGATGTGGTTGCATGAAACACCCATTTAGGATGCAACCTTGGGAGTATGACATATTCACTCTTAGTTACAGAGCCTCTACTTGAAATTGTAGAGCTTGAAGAAATAAAAAGAGACTAAACCAGAGGTGCACGCGGAAGTCTGGTGTCTGAAGTGTAAGAGCCAGGGGCATGATAAAGACCACTATCCCATATTCACGAACTATATCATAGGAGGGGGGCCAATTTTCATGAGGCCAGAAGTTCCAGCAGGGCCGAGTGTAGGGGCTACACTATGGTGTGTTATTTTCTAGGTTGCGAGACAACATACGACAAATAACTGCCATTTTCTTAAAAAGTTCATCCAGACACCTTAGCAGTTGTTCTGCAACTTCTACAAATCAATGGGCCACGATGAGCGCCAATGTCATGGCTATGATTTGATGATGGAAAGAACACCTACATACTGAATGCAAGCAGAAACTTGGCCTCCAAAGAAGGGCACCGGAGGAGTGCGCGGAGGATATCAGGGATGAGGACGAGGCTGAGGAGGAGGAGGGCTTGGTAGAGGCATAGGACATGTTATCTGTTACAACTGTGGGACACTAGGGAACTATGCGCGAGAGTGTCAAAATCAGACACGCCCGTCATGTCAATACTGCATCCAGTTTGATCACACTATAGAAGAATTCTCGGTGCTAATAGCTAAGATGTAGAAGAAAGGCGTAGCCTTAGAAACTGTGTAGAACTTATAGATGATGAGAGCTAAGCCTTGCGAAGAGGTTCAGAGTGTGAATATAGTGCTGAGAAGAGGAATAACAACTAGTGATGATAAAGGAAAACAACCTGAAGAGGACGGATGGGTCCCCAAGGCCCCAAAAAAGGAAGTTGGTTTTAATCTAGTGCGCGCAAAGGAAACATTTATGGAGGCCAAGAAAAGCTTCACTGGGGCATCCACCTCAGGAAATGATAACAAAGTGCAAGAAACCAACACGACTACAGAGGTTGATCCCTCTGTACTTACCACATTCTTGGAGACTTTCATGAAACTGCTACGTGACAACAAAGCTTTAAAAGGCTTATAGGAGTTAATAAACAAATGCACCGACAAAGAGAATGTCCTTGATGGACACTGTGTGGTTAGAAAAATTGGCAAACATAAGGCAAGAACAAGGTGCAAGATGAGGCTCATCGTACAGATAAGAGATTATGATATGGACCAAGTCATCTTGGATCTGGGGTCCGATGCGAACGCTTTGCCAAAACAAACGCGAGAAAAAATGGGGAGACCTGTGCTGCAGTGGTCTCCAATCCAACTCAAAATGGAAAACCAACAAAATATCATTCATATGGGATTACTATATGGATTAACAATTGATATAAAAGGTGTGAGCGTGATGGCTGACTTTGAAGTGATAGAGATAATTGATGATAGTAATCCATACCCTGTGCTCCTTAGAATTGACTGAGCCATTGACATGAACAGGGTCATCAATTTAAAGAAGAGGATGATTTCATTTGAAAGGAAATCACTTTGAGCTATAGTGCCGTTGGACCCTGCAAAAGGGGCATGCTACACTGAACCGGTCCGCAATTATGAAGAAAGTGAGGATGAGTTAGATCAGATCTACAAAAAATTAGCGTGAGACCAGGATTGGCTCAATCCAATGATAGGTGGATGGATTGCATGGGACTGAGAGAGTTCCCGTACCTCTGATTCATATAAAGAGTTGGAGGACTGACATAATCGTTTGCATGAAGTATCTACACTACGCTGCAACATGATGACTAAATCACTGCGCTGCATTTCGTCGGAGGTAAGGAACTTACCTTATTATGATGGTTTAACTAACATGGATAAGTTTTTGGATGCATTTGAATGTGAAGTCCCTGAGTATCACTGCTTCCAAGCACTAGATTTGGCACTGCCTGCTACGCCTGCGCGATGATGGGGTACGCACAAGGATAAATTTGATGGATGGCGGGATTACAGAAGAATAATGAGATTGTGGTTTGGATGTCCTAACACTTGATTGACTGAGAAATATGATGGGAGGGATGATTCACGCGATCACCTAGAGAAGTGGACGAAAGATTATGGAACGAAGCCGCAACCGGAGTGGGTACACTTATTTTTCCATACTTTGGATACAATTCCCATGAACTGGTATTTGGACACGAAGCTCTGCCATGGAACCACAAAGTGGGATATATTAAGGGAAGGGTTCTCATTAAACTTCAGTTTTGAAGACGACTTCACAAGCATCGATGAAGCCCTGTAGGAGATTAAGGTAGTTATTTTCAGAATTCCAGAAGAACCTCTAGAATGGGTCCATCCAAATTGGAGCACCCAGTTGTGCCATGTGCCAGAATGTTATAATGTGACCGCTGAAGAGGAGGATGAAGATCTAAGAAATATTAATATTCCATAGGTGGAGTGGCATCGCGAGGTTGAGGGCCTGCAAATAGACAACCCAAACATCATGCATCGTTGAAAACAAAGCAAGTAAACATTGGAATTGAAGCAGAACCAAAGTTTGCAAATATTGGAGATTATTGGGACGACGCTACTATGGATAAGGTTGCTGAGTTACTCCGCGAATATCATGATATTTTCCCTGCCAAGTTTTCGGATTTGAAGGGAATAGTTGGTGATTTGGGTGTTATGAGAATCACTCTGAAGCCAGACATGAATCTTATTAAACAAAAGCCATATCGTCTTAATCCTAAATACAAGGAAAATATTCTCTTAGAGTTGGATAAGATGCTGGAAGCAGACATCATAGAACCAGTGGAAGAATCTAATTGGGTGAGCCCAATGGTGGTTCAGGAGAAGAAGAACAAGGGAAAGATAAGGATTTGCGTAGATCTATACAAGTTTAATGATGCTTGTGTCCATGATCCATTCCCGACATCGTTTACTAATGAAGTATTAGACAATGTTGGAGGGTATGAGGCCTACTCGTTCACTAATGGGGTTTCAAGGTACCACCAGATTAAGATCGTGCTTGAGGATAGGGGAAAAATGACCTTCATGATAGAGTGCAGTTGTTTTCAATACACTGCAATGCAGTTTTGACTCAAGAATGTGCCTGCAATAGTTTCTCCCGTAGTCATCAAAATGTTCAAGGAGTTTATTTGTAAGTTCTTGGAAGTGTACTTTGATGACTGGACAGTGTTCGGACTAGTGAAGCACCATGTAGCAGGACTGCGCCTGATGTTGGATACATGTCGCAGATACAAGATCACACTGAAATCTGAAGAAATGCATCTTCTGTGTTCCCTTTGGGATCTTGCTAGGTCATGTGGTGTGAAAGCAAATGATGATGGTGGACCCTACCAAGATTGCGGTGATAGTGAATCTGGAGGCCTCGAGAAATGTTAAGTAGCTGCAAAACATTGGGACATATGGGATATTATAGGACATTTATCAAAGCATATGCTCAGATTACCGAAACTATGGAGAAACTACTGGAAAAGGATGAAACATTCAACTAGGACGAAGAATGTTAGTGCAACCTAGATGTTTTGAAAGAAAAGATGGTCACCGTGTCGATATTGGTGTTCCCGAATTGGAAGAAGGAATTTCACGTACATGTGGATGCCTCTTGCACTGCATTGGGTGCAGTATTAACGCAAGCCGGTGAAGGAGAAATGGACCACCCTATAGCCTTTGCGAGTAGAAAATTATTGAAGGCTGAGAAGAATTACTCAACGACTGAGCACGAAGGACTGGCCATGGTATACACACTGCAAAAGTTCAAGAACTATCTGTTAGGAGGGAATTTCAAGATGTACACAGATCATTCCCCCTTGAAATACCTGGTCAATAAGCTTGTGTTGGGGGGGAAGATCTATAGATGGTTGCTGCTATTCAAGGAGTATGAATTTGAAGTAATTGTGAAGCCAGGAAAGTTAAATGCGGGACCTGACCATCTATTACGAATCAAAACCAGAGAGGAGCCTAGTAATTTGGAGGAAGGATTCCCAGATGCAAAACTCTTCATGATGCACGTAGAGGAAAATCATTTTGCAGATATTATTCACTTTTTGACTATAGGGATGGCACTAGAAGGGTATAAAAGTCAGCAGAAGAGTGAAATTGTAGTGCATGCGAGGGATTTTTCAATGATCACGAGACATTTGTATAAGATGGGTGCTGATGAAATATTGAAAAAGTATGTGTCAGATTTTGAGAGAAATAACTGGCTTGCTGAAGCTCATAGAGGGGCTGCAGGAGGAATTATGCAGGAAAGGCGACTATGCACAAGGTTTTACGTGCAGGACTCTCGTGGCCAATGCAGCATAAGGATTCCAAAGCATATTGTAAGGCATACGATGCATGTTAGAGAACAGACAAACCATTGCGAAGGGATGAATTTCCATTACAGCCTCAAGTATCGTTGCAACCATTTGAAAAATGGGCGATTGATTTTGTTGGGCCAATTCAGCCCCCAGGGAAGAAAACTAGTGCGCACTACATCATCAGTGTGACAAAATGTAACCATATGGGTAGAAGCATAGCTGGTTAAAGATTGTACAGGGGCTACAATAGCAAAGTTTTTGTTTAAGTATGTCTTAACTAGATTTGGATGCACGAAAGTGTTGATGAGCGATAGAGGTACGCACTTTATGAACGAAATGATTAGCGCGTTGATTGAAGAATTTCAGGCCTACCACCAGAATAGTACATTGTATCACCCACAAGCCAATGGAACCATTGAGGCATTCAAAAATATTTTGGAGAATTCACTAATGAAGATCTGCAACGCACAATGAAATGATTGGGATGTGCACGTACTTGCAGTACTATGGGAATATAGGACTACTTGCAAGAAGCTGACAAGGAAGACACCGTTCAGATTGGTCTATGGTGTAGAAGCTGTAATGCCAATGGAGTATATTGTGCCTAGTTTGTGCATAGAAACTCTCACAGGTATGGTAGATCGTGAAGTCTTGGAGGAACAGCTCGCGTAGCTGATGGAGCTTGAAGAGGACAAATTCTTGGCTGGATTCCATCAACATGTACAGAAGGAACATGAAAAAGTCTGGCATGATCACCACATCAAGGTCCGCACATTCAAGGTAGATGAGCTTGTCCTATTATATGATAGTAAGTTCACTAAGTTTCTGGGTAAATTTCAGATGCATTGGCTGGGGCCATTTATTATCATAGAAATTATAGATGGAGGCGTAGTTCAGCTTGCAAAGCTGAATGACATACCTTTTCTGGGCAGAGTGAATGGGAGTCGTTTGAAGCTTTATATAGGGGATCCTGTGCAATGGCTATATGGTGGCAGGACAGTCTTAGTGCTCCAGGCAGTTGCAAGGGAGCACAAGACTATAAACTACACTGCCAGGTTTGGAGGACTACATAGAAGGAAGTTTGTGTGGAAAATGGTGAAGTTGCAACATCTGAAGCTGTGCGCAAGAAGCTGCGCTATGGGGGGAAGTGCCACGCAACACAACAGAAAAGTGACCATTGGAGTCACTGTTCATGATTTGACAATAAGAAAACAGTTAAGAGGAGTAGGCTGGTCACATTTAAGGCTAAAATCTTTGAAGATATGCTGCTAAAACAACATTAATTGTTAGAATTTGGGGGGAACAGTTGGATTTGAATTAAAAAACCCATATAAATTACGTGTGTTGGTCCAACAGAGAACAATTTTCGCCCTTAGAGTTTTTTGCTGGAATTTGCTGTTTGTCGCTCATGAGTTGAACGTTTTGGGAGGAAACCTTCGTCCACACTGACATTTCTCTGGAAGCTCGTGAGATGTTTATGGAAAGCATGACTACCACCAAACTTACCGAAGCCTTGAGTTCGGAAGTAGCCGTATCTGACGCCTTAGGACGTGAAGTATCCAATGTTGAGCTACGCTTGTGGAGCCCACGATGCCTAGATCACCAAGGCCAAAAAAATCCATGGCGAAAGAAAAGAAACCTGCAACAAAGGAGAAGCTAAAAAATCTAGTGTAGATATATGCTTCCCCAAGGAAGCATACTATGACACCAGCCCAGAAGAAAGATAAACAACCAACAAAAGATAAGCAGCAGGTTGTAGACCTAGAGGTGGAGGAAGGCCAGGGGATGGAGGATATTGACACCAAAGGAAAAAAACCTATCACGAAGCTACCTGGGTATATCCCTCTGAGAAAGGGGAAGGCGAAGATCACTAAAGGCCCAGACTCAGAGAAATTCACCATCTCCACGCTCTTGCTTTGAGCAAGTGCCTTTTGAAGGTCTGCGGCTCGCACGAGTCCCATTATTGAAGATGGAGGATTGGGACCTTGCGCATCATGCTAATTTCCCACACTTAGCGATAGACAAGTACATGAAGAGAGTTTACAATGAAGAAATGAGTGACAACCTTGGGAACAAAGGAATGGGTCTGCGGTGTTGAGTAATCAGGATTGCTCAACTTGCTATGGGTGCCACACTACCATCGCACCCCCATTAACACAATTTGCATCTGCCAGCTGCTCACTTTGGTGCATGATGGGTGTTTATGGCTAGGAGGGCCTATACCCATCATAGATATGCTCATTCATAGGATTACACACCTACCCTATGAAGGTCAGAACCTGACCAAGGAGTTTGGCGGAAAGACAGGGGAGAAGGAGCTTGCAGAGCGAATGAATAAGGATTATGAACTTGTAAAGAAGTTACGCGAGTAATCTATCTTATCCATTTCAGACCCCACAGTTCCATTGGCCACGCAGATATTGACAGGAAAGGTGATGAGAAAGTGCCACGTGGATGAAGTTCCAATGCCCATAGTGTCCTTGGCTGCACAGTGCGCGAAGGTTGTGTAGTTCAACTGGTCCAGGTATCTCTGTCAGGAGTTTTTGGAAAACTTCTGTGAGGCCCAAGATGAAACCAAGCCTTTTCATTACGCTTCGTTACTACTGTCTATTGTGTTGGTTGCATGGGAATTGCCGGAGGACAACCAATTTCCTCTGCTTGAAGAAGGATTGCTGGAGGCAGTGCAGTTTTCCTCCCTATGGACCCCGCGCGGATCACAAAGACTAAAATATTTTGGGTCCTGATGGAATCAAGTCTCTACATGGCGATTAACTAGTGTCCAAGGTTGTCCCCAACCTTGTACACTTAGCTGTCAGCCTACGCAACCTTCAAGGATGACTTTCACAGGGTGTATATCTAGCCGTGAAAGGATCCAACATAGAAGTGGCATGATTTTCCATATTTGGTGATGGAGATCGATGTGTAGGAGGTAGTGACATGCTAGCCAACTGAGTTGAATCTCACTTTATATCTAGCTACTGGGCCAAACACAGGTGTGCAGAGTGTGCCTGTGAAGAAAATGAAGGAGGCAGCTAAGCAGGCTGTGCAAAACTTGGTTTCACAGAAAAAGAAGGATGCTGCAGAAAAGGCTCAGGTTGAGAAGGAACACGCTACCAAGGAGAAGGCAAAATAGGAGCAACGTGATACCCAAAAAGGTGACAAGTCACCTTCGCTAAATAGAAAAAGAAACATGACAAGGTGGTGGTGGTGAGGAAGGGCAGCGCATCCCCTTCATTCTGAGTAGCATGGTGGATCACAAAAAGAAGAAAAAAGCTCAAAAAACACAGGTTGATCCCATGGTGCTCACAGAAAGTGGTATGGATGAGATCAGTGATAAAGTCAGGGATGCTGCAAAAGAAGTGTTGCAAAAGCTGGAACAACAGTACATGCAAACATTGGGTGGAGTCCAGAAGGATCTCTGAGCATTGCAGCTGTTGGGCCGTGAGTACGACTACTTTGTAACACTTATTTCATCCATTTTTACTCTTCTCTATTATATCATTTATTATAATTTATATTTTAAATCCATTTTATAAATGATTTATGCTCTTATGGATGAATATTATTTATTCTCCTTTATTTCTAATAAATTGATGATTATGAATTATTTTATCAATGATAGTTTCAATAAATTGGTTATAACATTATTCGCCATTTTTAGCCTCCAAGATAATTTCCAGATTGAAGATTTGATCATTAAAAGTGCCAACTCAGAAATGCGCTGGAATAAGAAGTGATAGTTTTGCGATTAAGATTATGAGTAAATGAAGAAGAATATGGAAAATCCGGAACATTGGTTTTGGTCCAGAATGGACCCAGTTAGCTTTATTACAGAACGGTTTGCCCAAATTCGACTTGTACCGAGAGAAACGCAGGGTTCTTTGAGCACGAGTTTCTCAGATTTGCTGTTGCGGCCGTTTTCCAAATATCAGCTGCAAAGCCAGATTCGCCCTGCTCTTGTTGAAAGATAGATGGAAATATATCTTCTTGTTGATCAATTGGTTGGAAACAATCCAATTTTGTAATAATGATCATATTGTAATTATCACAGTTGTAACCACTCTCTGCTCTCTTTTTATTTAAATCAGAACAGAGATCAGAGAGGGGGATGACTTCGGGGAGAGATTTGAATGATGGAATTGAGGATTGAGACTTAGAGATTCAAAAATGATGATGGATTATTCATGACAGGATAGGAAGAAGAAGGGATTGTTGCATGTTGTAATTCTCAAGCTTTTGCTGTTGTAATGATTTCACAATTTGATGATTAATATATGATTTGGGAGTTGTTGTTCATTCACCTGATCTGAAGTAGCCCAGCAACATCCGCTAGCGGCTAAGGGCCCAGCCTCTGGTGGAGTATGCTGCTGTTGTATTATATCTTTTCAATTTCTGCCGTGTGATGGTTTGATTTAGTTCCTATTTCTTTGAATCGTATTGCCTTACAATTTCATGTTTTTGCAGCAAGCTGTTATAATATTTTATGAAATTGTTTTATTGCACAAGTTGAGATTGAAT
Source organism: Pinus taeda (assembly GCA_000404065.3). NCBI lineage: Eukaryota > Viridiplantae > Streptophyta > Pinopsida > Pinales > Pinaceae > Pinus > Pinus taeda. The sequence continues at coordinate 229,899 of APFE031714500.1, forward strand.
CGTGTAGCTGTTCTTTTCCATCATAACAGAGATTATTATCTTTCTCAACGTATATTGTTATGCTGCTCATTTCAAATATAAAGCTTCACTGTTCTATTTCCATTATGATTTCATTCCATTTGCTGTTCCGTTTGATTGATATTCATTACAGATTGTTGTTCAATAGGATTGGTTATTCAATTCCTTTAATTCCAGTTTGTTGTCCATTTACTTTGCTGTTCATTTCTGTTGATTAATTGCAAGAGTTTGCGTTTAAAGAGTTTTCCTAGTTTACTTTCATTAGCAGCTTCAGTTCAATTTCGATTTCCTTTTAATTGCTTTAAAGCAGGACTGTCAACTGTAGAGAACATTGGTTATTGCTTCCTCATTCCCAGATTGATTGCCTTGTTCCAGTTTGATTTTAATTGCATCAATTTCTAGAGGAATGAGTTATTGCTACTGTATCTCGATTGATGGTTGTTTGAGTGAATAATTTAGTTTAGAACATTTCAGTTTCTTGCTGTTCCAATTAGATTTTGTTTCCAACTTTCATTTACTTTTGGATTTTAAGCACTATACTGCAAAACATTACTCTTGAGTAAATAAGCCGCCTCAGAATGAGTACACTCTTGAAATAAAAGTCGTCCCTGGGTTGTAATAATGTAGGTAATTAGGAGGTAAAAAGACACCTTTATCGTCCACATTTTGGCGCCGTTGCCGGGGAGAGTGTAGCCATTTTTAAAGAGTAGTGTGCATCTGATGAGTGCCTGTTAGGAAAGAATTGGGTATTAAAAATGGAAGGTAAGAACCTGTGTATGGAGCATGTAAAAGCCCTGCTCCCCCGCCCGCTTTCCAACAGAATTGTTAAAGAACCTAGGGTAGAAATAGATGTTTGAATTTTTGTGTGAATGACTAGAAAAAAGAGAAATTTTGAAAAACAAATCTCATGATTTCCCTCAAGTGGTGATGTAAGCACCACCTATTTTGCTAACTAATTGACAGGAACATTCGAAGAAGGAGCCTCAAATAAACACATGAAGAACATCTTATACTATGGTAAGAAATGGCTCACGTTTCTACTTTTGAATTTCCTATCAAAGATCTAGGAGGAGTGACACAAATGCACATAATTCCCCCATCTTTACCAAATTTTCATGGTTTAGCAAATGA